>JAHRHZ010000099.1:39559779-39573420 GCA_024137785.1 Ginglymostoma cirratum
TACTGTACCCCAGTGTTATACAGCGACAGACCCGTCCCTCACCGGTACTGTACCCCAGTGTTATACAGTGACAGACCCGTCCCTCACCAGTACTGTACCCCAGTGTTATACAGTGACAGACCCATCCCCCCCCAGTACTGTACCCCAGCGTTATACAGTGACAGACCCGTCCCCACCGGTACTGTACCCCAGTGTTATACAGTGACAGACCCGTCCCCACCGGTACTGTACCCCAGTGTTATACAGCGACAGAGCTGTCCCCACCGGTACTGTACCCCAGTGTTATACAGTGACAGACCCGTCCCCCACCGGTACTGTACCCCAGTGTTATACAGCGACAGACCCTGTCCCCACCGATACTGTACCCCAGTGTTATACAGCGACAGACCCTGTCCCCACCGATACTGTACCCCAGTGTTATACAGAGACAGTCTTGTCACTAGATCACCCATAAGGTCCATAGGGGTGAAATTATAGATGTTTAAAAAATCATGAGGGGCATAGATAAGATGAATAGACATGGTGTTTTCCTCAGAATGGAGGAGTTCAAAACTAGGGGGTGTATTTTTAAGGTGAGAGGACAGAGGTTTAAAAGAGAACTTAGAGGCAACTTTCTCATGCAGGGGGTGGCATGTATGTTGAATTATATATACAGGTACAGTTACAACATTTAAAAAACTTTTGGATAATAAATGAATAAGAAATATTCAGAGGGAAATGGGCCAAACACAGGTAAATGGGACTAGTTTAGTTTGGGAAATTTGGTCAGCATGGATGAGTTGGACCAAAGGGTCTGTTTCTGTGGTTTATGACTCTGATTTTCTTGAGAAAACCATGCTATCTGCACATATTCCATGTTGAGTCCTCAAGATGAAAGAACAATGGGCTAATAAATGGAGCTAACAAGGTGTGGAGTTGGATGAACACAACAGGTCAGGCAGCATCAGAGGAGCAGGAAAGCTGACGTTTCAGGTCTGGACCCTTCTTCAGACCCTTGCCTTGTACACCAGGCAATGGGAATAATCAGGCAGATGCAGCAAGCAGGTCGGAAGACAAATGACCTTCGTTGCAAGAGGGTTTGAGTTCAGAAGTATTGATGTGTTACTGCAGTTATACAGAGTCTTGTGATGGCACACCTGGAGGATTGTGTGCAGGTCTGGTCTCCGTAACAAAGAGCAGATATCCTTGCCATCGAGGGAGAGCTGTGGAGGTTCACTAGGCTGATAGTGGGGTGACAGGACTGTCCCAAGAGGAAAGTTTGGTTTATTAGAGTTTAGACGGATGACGGGGATCTGATTGAAATATACAAAATACTAACAGAGCTGGACAGACTAAATTTAGTGAGAATGTTTCTCCTTAGTCGGGGAGTCTCTGGAGATGGGATAGAATCATAGAACGCTTACAGTATGGAAGCAGGCCATTTGGCCCATCAAGTCCACACTAACCCTCTGAAGAGCATTCCACCCAGATCCATCCCCCTACGTTATCCCTGTGACCCTGCATTTCCCATGGCTAATCCACCTAGACTACACATCCCTGGGCAATTTAGCATGGCCAATCCACCCTAACCTGCACATCTTTCGACTGTGGAAGGAAACTGGAGCAACCGGAGGAAACCCACACAGATACGGGTAGAGCATTTAGGACTGAGATGAGAAAACCCTTTCTGAACTCAAAGAGTAGCGAACCTGTGGAATTCTCTATCACTGATGGCTATAACATACACAGTCTATATTCAAGAAAGGGATTGATACGTTTTTAGATTTTAAGGGTATCCAGGGGCTTGGAGAGAACTGGGAATATGGCATTGAGTTGAGAATCAGCCATGACCATAATAGATGGTACAGCAGGCTTGAGGGGCTGAATGGCCTACTCCTGCTCCTAGTGTCTAGGTTTCTATGTCCATGAATAGGAAATGTAGAATGATGGCACCGATTTCATGTTGAAAATATCCTTTTCTCAATATTGACAATGATAAACTAACCTTACTCCCAGGCGTCAGTGCCAAAACTTCCCTCAGAGCCGAGATAGCCTGGGAATAATATCCTTGACGGATTAAAACCTGTTTAAAGACAAATAAATCTTTTGTTACAATGTGAAAATACAGCTTTGCTATATCGCTCCAGATCAGAAACTCCACTTAAAGCAAAAACAATAAAACTCTGGCATGAACTCAATCAATGTCTTTTCAGCCAGAATTGGATTTTGGCAGACACATCAAGAGATGTTTCATGCTGATAAAATCTTGGACAAATAGTCGATCCTTCATTTTTCAATCTTCCAGCATGCATTGTAGCTGGGCTGAAATCTGAACTCCCACCTTACAGAGGAGTTACAGTGTAGGCATAGGCCAGGAGATCCAGACCACAGTATATGTTTCACAGAAATCACTCTATCAACATCTCCATTTACTCCTTCTCCCCTCCTTGGGTGTTTATCCAGCTGCCCTTTCAAGCCAATTCATTCTTTTCACTATCCTGAATTATCTTTTGTATTGGGGAGCTCCACATTCAAACCACTCTTTGGGTAAAATCATAGAATCAATACAAAGGGCAAGCAGGCTATTTGGCCCATTGAGTCCACACCGACCCTCCGAAGAGTATCCCACCCAGACCAACCCCTCCTTAATGGCTGTGGAACACATACCAGAAAGGTGTGAATTGACTAAAAAAAATTGTCTTTGTCACAGGGACGAGCTTATATCCAGAACATTTCCCAGAATAACTGTGCTTTTCCAAACCTCCTACACTGAAAAGTGACTTAGAAACACAATGAGGCCATTCACCTCTTGAGCTTAGAGTCCCGACAATGTGGAAGCAGGCCATTCGGCCCAGACCCACTGTCCAAACAGTATCCCAACCCCCTACCCTCTCCCTGTAACCCTGCATTTCAATATGGTCAATCCACCTAACCTACTCATCTTAGACTGTGAGAAGAAACCAGAGCACCAACAGGGAACCACACACAGGCACAAGGAGAATGTACAAACTCCACACAGACAGTCAGCCGAGGCTGGGATTGAACCCCAGTCCCTGGTGCTGTGAGGCAGCAGTGCTAATCACTGAATCACTGTGCTGCCCCAAATGGTTTCCTTGGAGTTCCCGCTGAATTTATTAAGAACAATTTTATATTTATGGCCCCTAGATATGGGCTCCCCCACAATCAGAAATATTTTCCTTTAGTCTACCCTATAAGATACATCATAATTCTCTAAACCTACAAACAACCCCCACCTCCCTGTCCTTTGTCTACAGTTTGCTAAAGAGCTCTAGCCTATTTAGTGAATCCTGATACTGCTGTACTCTGAGTTCTGGCATCATACTTGTAATCACCTTCTGCGAGAGCTCCAAATCTAAAAGTTCAGCTTGTCCGCTTGGACAGCTATTTCCTATCCATTACACTTCCCACACCTGCAGTACTGTGTCCAGTTTGGGTCTCCCAAAGGAAGGATAGACTTGCCACAGAGGGAGTGCAGCAAAAGTTCACTCAGATAATACCAGGGATGGCAGGACAGTACTGCTGAGGCTTTATAAGGCTCTGATCAGGCCACACTTGGAGTATTGTGTGCAGTTTTGGGCCCCATATCTCAGGAAGGATGTACTGGCCCTGGAGCAGGATCAGAGGAGGTTCACGAGAATGGTCCCAGGAACGGAAAGCTTAACATATGAGGAACATTCAAGGACTCTGGGACTACACTCATTGGAGTTTAGAAGGATGAAGGGGGGATCTAATTGAAACTTACAGAATACTGAATGGCCTGGACAGAGTGGATGTTGGGAAGATGTTTTCATTTGTAGGAGAGTCTAGGACCCGAGGGCACAGCTTTAGAGTAAAGGGATATTCTTTAGAACGGAGATAAGGAGAAACTTCTTCAGCCAGAGAGTGGTGAATCTATGGAATTCACTGCCACAGAAGGCTGTGGAGGCCAGGTCATCAAGTACATTTAAGACTGAGATAGATAGGCTCTTGATTATCAAGGGCATCAAGGTTTACGGGGAGAAAGTGGGAGTATGGAGTTGAGGAACTTATCAGCCATGATTGAATGGTAGAGCAGACTGGATGGGCTGGATGGCCTAATTTCTGCTCCTATGTCTTATGGTCTTATGGACTGTCTGATGAGGAGAGATTGATTTGACCACGCCTGTGTTCACTGGAGTTTAGAAGGATGGCGGGAGGGATCTGATTGAAATGCCTAACAGGGCTGGATAATCTAAGTGCAGGAAGGAGGTTTTTCCTGGTTGGGGTATCTAGAACCATGGAACCCAGTCTCAGGATACAGGGTAGACCATTTAGGATGGAGATGAGGAGAAATATCTTCTAACCTGTGGAATTGTCCACCACAGAAGTCTGTGGAAGCCAGTCACTCAATTTATTCAAGAAACAGATTAATAATGTTTTAAGATAGACCACATTGGTGTATGGTCTGGAGTCACATATAGGCCAGACCAGGTAAAGACACGAAAGGGCACTTGTGAACCAAATAGGTTTTTCCTGACAATGGACGATGGATTCGTGGTCATCATTAGACTTTTAATTCCAGGTTTTTTTTTAACTGAATTCATTCGCCACTGTTTGTCATGGCAGGATTCAAACCCAGGTTCCCTGAAAGGTACCTGAGTCTCTGGATCAATAGTCGAGTGATAATACCATGAGGCCATCATCTCCCTGCTGTTGAGATAGTTGATTAGTCATAATTGTATTGAATGGCAGAACAGGCTCAAAGGGCCGAATGGCCGGTCATGCTCATAGTTCCTTTGTTTCCTGTTGTTTTCTCCTCAATGCTATTAGTCACAAAGAATGGGCCTTTAAAATATTAACATAATCAGAACGTGAAGGAAAATCATTATTCACACATTGCAAAATAAAGCTTGGTTCAATTACACGCCAACTTAAAAATGCGAATTCAACTTAATAGATGTTCAGTCAGTCCCATTCCATCGATCTCATTTTAGTGTGATACATCCAGTGCTCTATCACAATGTTATAAAGTGATAATAATTACCAGTGATTTTAACTTTTTACACCAGTAAGTTTCATTTATTTTCTTTTTATGACTTTCCCATTTTTACTGCACAAATAAAATAAAATATTGATCAAACAGCAATATTCTAAATCTTTTATCATCCGCATTTCTAAGACTCAGAATTCCCAAAGCCAAATATCCCAAATGTCCCAATTCCCAAATATCTTGTAGGTTATTTTGATGAAATTACACTGTGTGATATTAACCAGCAAATGGAAAGAGAAAAACATCAAAAGAATCAGGAACAGCACTCTTTTTTTCAACAGGTAGTCCAGTCACATTATTGTGATAGAAAAATTACTTGTGAGCAGGGCAGGATGTTCATCAAATATACAATTAATTAACAATGACATTATGATCACTGAATACCCTACCGTCAACATCCTGAGGGTTACCACTGACCAAAATCTGAACTGGTCTAATCATATAAATACTGTGGATACAAGAGCAGGTCAGAGGGTAGGAATCCTGCAGCGAGTAACTCACCTCCTGGCTCCCCAAAGCCTGTCCACCATCTACAAGGCACAAGTCAGGAGAGTGATGGAATACTCCCCACTTGCCTGGATGAGTGCAGCCCCAACAACACTCAAGAAGCTTGACACCATCCAGGACAAGGCAGGATGTGGTGCCACATCTACAAACATCCCACTCCCTCCACCACTGACCCTCAGTAGCAGCAGTGTGTACCGTCTACAAGGTGCGCTGCAGAAATTCACCAAAGATCTTCCGACAGCACCTTCCAAACTCACAAACATTTCCATCTAGAAGGACAAGGGCAACAGATACATGGAACACCAGACCCTGAATGTTCACCTCCGAGCCACTCACCATCCTGACTTGGAAACATATCGCCTTTCCTTCGCTGTCACTGGGTCAAAATCCTGGAATTCCCTCCTTAAGGACTGCACCAGTTCAAGAAGGCAGCTCACCCCAACCTTCTCGAGGGGCAACTAGGGATGGGCGATAAATGCTGGGCCCAGCCAGGGACACCCCCATCCCACAAACTTATTAAAGACAATGTAACCCAACTCTAATTAAGGTGAAGGTAAAGTCTTACCAGACCATAGGGCTGGTCTTTCCTTAGCAAGAGAGGACTGGTGCTGGTTTAATCTGACGGTCACCATGCCTCAGGCAAGGGAAAGGTTGAGAAGGAGAGTCTTTCATGGTAACCTCAGCCAGTGTGGGAAGTGAATACACACACTGTTGGAGTCACTCTGTATTGCAAACCAGCCGACCAACCAACTGAGCTACACGACCCTTTCTAATTAAGATTTAGTATGAACTGCAGCAAACAGAACTCTTTCTAATTAAGATTTAGAATGAACTGCAGCAAACAGAACTCATGATCGAAACTACAGGTCACAATAACAGTGGCATGATTAGTCCAGCAGAACACAAGGTGTAAATCGTTTCAGAGTAACTACGTGCACAGAATCAATCCCAGTTGCTGATGGCTTGGTGGACCGTTGATATGATTGACGTCTTATCATGGTTGGGAATATATATGTACATGTGGCTCAATTTTTACTCACCTTCTATGAAAAAATCAATTTATATCACTAAAAACTGTCAAATGTCCTCGAAGCCTCCCCTCCACAATGGGCATGTGGCAGGCTCTGTTTGCTGCACATCTCTGGGATCACATCTATATAGCAGAGAGAAGAGGTTCACCACACACACACACACACACACACACACACATACGTGCACACGCACACATACACACGCACTCACGTACGCACACGCGCACACACACACTCACGCACGTGTGCGCACACACACACTCACACACACAAACATATACACACACACACACAGACGCATACACACACGTACTGATACACCTGACATCTGACTGCAGCTCCCACTTACCTTTCCCTTGCTGTATAGCGTCATGACATCTGTTGGGTCCATCTCTAACAGCTCGTCACAATAATATAAAACTGTCTGTATTTGTTCTTCCTCAATTTCATCAACAATTGTGTTGATCTCCCGAAAGGAGTCCTCTAACTGGCAGACTTTACCATCTTCTGTTAATGCACAATCTGCAAAGAACAGAACACTATTCAAGGGTGAATTTTGGTTCTCAGTTCCCTGTCTAGTCAGCTTCAGGAAGGGCTACAGGCAGAGGTGTTTTTACTGGAGTCTTTCCCAAACAGACAACTGGTCATACCCGACAGCATTAACATTGTAAATATGTTCATGAGGCTGAGCGCTTCAGATTTAGCTTTCTCGGAAGGTTTAACTGTGGCTGGGTGTATTTCCAACAACATGTGGTGGCTAAGACAAAGTCAGCATAAGCCTCAGGACACGGGAAGTGTCTTCACTGGAGTTCATCCTCCCCACTCCCCGAGAGACCAGCCCCATGAAACGTCCTGTGGCAGTGACTACCAACCCACCCCCTCACAACTCCCCCTGAGGTGTGGGATTGACTCCCCCGCCTCTGCAGTCCAGAATCAGATATGACTGATTGTGTGTCCTCTCCAGTCTATGTCCCACCCATCTAGACAGGGAGGGAATGGTAGGGGAGCAGTAACGTTGCTGCACTATCAACCAAGAGGCCCAGATGTGGGGATGTAAGCTTGAATCTCACCTTGGCTGACAATCTAAGTCCAATTGATAAATACAGGATTAAAAGATAGTCTCAGTGTAGTGATTGGAACCAGGCGGATCTTATCGAATAACAGTTGTCTGAATGGGGCTGTTAATCTGGGCCAATCAGGGAGCCCTGGCTGGATGATATAACCAGGAGATTTAGAATCTTCTCAGTTGATTAGAAAAGTAAGTTAAAAGAAACACAAGAAAAAAAATCAAAAATCAAGAGGGTCCTCTTGTGGCACGGTGGTAGTGTTGCTATTCCTGGGAGTGGCACAGTGGCTCAGTGGTTAGCACTGCACTGCACCAGGGGCTCGGGTTCAATTCCAGCCTCAGGTGACCATCAGTGTGGGGTTTGTATGGTCTGCATGGGTTTCTCTGGTTTCCTCCCACAGTCCAAAGACATGCAGGTTAGATGGGTTGGCCATGCTAAATTGTCTGGGAGGTGGGTTTTTCATGGTGGAATGTGGGATTACGGGGGTAGGGTGTGGGGTTGAGGCTGGGTAGGATGCTCTTCGGAGGGTCAGTGTGGACTTGATGGGCCGAATGACCTCTTTCCGCACTATCGGGATTCTGTGCACCATTCTGAAGAAGGGTCACACTATCAGACCTGCTGAGTTTTGCCAGCATTTTCTGTTTCTGTTTCTGATTTCTAGCATCTGCAGTTCTTTTGGTTTTATTTCTTCATTCTGTCATGGGATGTGGGGATCACTGGCAACGCTGGAGTCTGTTGCTAATTCTTAATTAATCGAACTGAATGGCAGGCTATTTCAGAGGGAAGTTAAGAGTCACCTACAATAATGTGGGCCTGGAGTCATGAATATGCCACACCGCCTAAGGAGGGCAGATTTCCCTCCCGAAAAGGGCCCTGATGGATTTTTACACCAATGCTTGTTACTTGAAATTAGTTTTCCACTCCAGATTCCAGAATTAAAATCAACTCAACCAGGTGTTTGGTGGGATTTGAACCTGTGTCGTAGTACGGAAACAGACCCTTCGGTCCAACCAGTCCATGCTGAACATAATCCCAAACTAAACTAGTCCCACCTGCCTGCTCCTGGCCCATATCCCTCCAAACATTTCCCATTCATGTATTTATCGAAGTGCCTTTTAAATGTTGTAATGTACCCACATCCACCACTTCCTTGGGAAGCTCGCGTCTTTTTAAAATCTTTCTTCTCTCACCTTGAAAATATGCCCCCTGGTCTTGAAATCTCCCACCCTAGGGAAAAGACACCTGCCTTTCACTTTATCTATAATCCTCGTGATTTTATAAACCTCAATAAGGTCACCTCTCAACCTCCTACGCTCCAGTGAAAAATATCCCAGGCAATCCCTTTATCTCAAACCCTCCATTCCCAGCAGCATCCTGGTCAATCTTTTCTGAACCCTCCCCAGTTTAATAATATCCTTCCTATAACTGGGCGACAGAACTGGACACAGTATTCCAGAAGAGGCCTCACCAACATCCTGTACAACCTCAACATGACACCCCAACTCCTACACTCAAAGGACTGAGTGATGAAGGCAAACGTGCTAAATGCCTTCTTAACCTGCCTACATGTAATGCAAACTTCAAAGAATTATGTACCTGAACCTCTAGGTCTCTCTGTTCTACAACAATACCCAGGGCCCTACTTTTAATTGTATAATTCCTGCCCTTGTTTGTTTCACCAAAATGCAATGATAAAATGTGTCCCCACAGCATTAGCAGGAGCCTCTAGATTACAAGTCCAGTGACATTGCCTCTTGGCTACCATCTCCTGTAATTGCAAATGTTAATTATTGAACCACAATTTCACACTTTTCTCAGATGACTTAATGGTTCAGGTCAGGATAGTGATTGACACACGAGTCAGTAGTGGAAGGGTCCAGGCCCCACCCCCATGGGGTCTGAAGGGTCGGAGGGTCTTCACTAGTGAGGGTGAGGATCTGCAGATCATTGGGAGGTCTCAGATTCATCTCTTTCACTTTCCTGGCTCAGATGTGAAACGTTCCACTCACCCAAACTGCTTTCACAATGTTGCACAGAGGCCATCGTAACTCACTTTGAGAAAGCTGTGAATTTAAAGAAAAAAAACAGTGATGCAACTCAATTCATGCAGTTATTCTGGTTCAAGAAAAGGTTAGGTTTGGTGACTCCATCTCATTCACTTTTGAACTTATATTTACATAGCACCTTTCACCATCTCAGGATGTCCCAAAAACACTTGATAACTGCTGAAGTACTTCTCAGGCACTGTTCTAATGCAGGAAACATAGCGGCCAATATGTGCATAGCAAGATCCCACCACAACAAGGAGAAACAAACAGATCATTTGTTTTTATTTAAGTGATATTGGTTGAAAAGCAAATATAAGCTGGGGTTCAGGGAGAACTCAGCAGCTTTTCCTTAAGTAGCAGCCAAAAGGGGTTCTTTTACACCCACATGAGGGGATAGATGGGGCTTGGGTTTAACATCTCATCCAAAACGTCTCAAGCAGTGCCCACAGCGCAGCACACCCTCCGCACTTCAGCCTGAATCATGGATACAAGTCTCTGATAAGAGGCTTGAACCCACCATCTGCAGTCTCAGAGAGGACTTAAAGGCAGCTGAACTGAACTGGAGAACAACATGTAGCGTGCCAACTTTCAGTGCCCTTCACTCTGAAAACCTCCCCCTCTCTCCTCCTTTACCTCACTTCCACGACCCTACCTCTTTGACCAAGCTTTCGATTAATTGTGCTCATATGTGATCGAGTTTTGAGGCATCCAGTAGTGTTCACAAGTTGTTCCTAGTTCTCTATCCTGCGCTAAAAAACAGCTCTAGAATTTGCAATGCTATTTAAATTTACAATATTACCATATTACAAATGCAAGGTGTTATTGCTGACATAGCTTCACCTTGAGGTTGGTTGGCTCGCCGAGCTGGTCTCTTGCATCGCAGACGTTTCGTTACCGTGCTTGGTAACATCCTCAGTGCAGCCTCTGATGAAGTGTCGGTGTGTTTTCCCGCCTGGTTTTTAAACTCTGGGTCCGTTGCGATGGATTGCCCCACTTCCGGGTTTCCTCTGTAGTGGAATGTATATGGGGTCGAGTTCAATGTGTTTATTAATAGCCTGCTTCGTGGAGTGCCACGCTCCCATCTCAATCCAAATGGACAAGGAGAACCACGACTTCAACTGGGAAAACACCAAGATCCTGGGACGGGATAGGCAGAGACAAGCACGAGAATTCCTGGAAGCATGGCACTCCACGAAACAGAGTTAAGGTTTTGGGTCCAGTGACCCTTCCTGAGAACAAGTTTTCTGCTTTTTCTTCACAGATGCTGCCAGACCAGCTGAGCTTTTCCAGCAACTTCTGTTCTTGTTCCTGATTTACAGAATCCGCAGTTCTTTCGGTTTTTATTTGCTGAGAGCTGGTTCTGGGAGTGCTCTCTGAGCTTGTCAAAGAGTCATAGAGATACACAGCATGGAAACAAACCCTTCGGTCCAACTTGTCCATGCTGACCGGATGTCATAAATTAATCTAGTCCCATTTGCCAGCATTGGCCCATATCCTTCTAAACCCTTCCCAAAAATATACCCACCCAGATACCTTTTAAATGTTGTAATCGTACCAGCCTCTACCACCCCCTTGGGCAGCTCGTTCCATACACATATCACATTCTGCATTAAAAAGTTGCCCCTTAGGTCCCTTTTAAATCTTTCCGTCTCACCTTAAACCTATGCCCTCTAGTTTTGGTCTCCCCTACCCTGGGGAAAAGACCTTGGCTAATCACTCCATCCGTGCCCCTCATGATTTTATAAACCTCTATAAGGTCACCCCTCAGCCTCCAATGCTCCAGGGAAAATAGCTCAAGCGTGTTCACCCTCTCCCTAAGCTCAAACCCTCCAACCCTGGCAATATCCTTGTAAATCTTTTCTGAACCCTTTCAAGTTTTACCAAATTTTTCCTAAAGCAGGGAGACCAGAATTGAACACAATATTCCAAAGAAAAGACCTAACCCATCCTTGTAACCCTGCATTTCCCATGCTTAATCCACCTAACCTACACATCCCTGGATACTTTGGGCAATTTAGCATGGCCAATCCACCCAACCCACGCATACTTGAATTGCAGGAGGAAACCAGAGCACCTGGAAGAAACCCACACAGCCACAGAGAGTGTGCAAACTCCACACAGTCACACAGGGTGGAATTGAACCCAAGTCCAGAGCACTGTGAGGCAGTAGTGCTAACCACTGAACCACACATCGACCATTCAATGTGTGACCACTCATTGGAACTGAAGAAGAGTCATATCGGGCTTGAATCTTGAAACGTTAACTCTGTCTCTCTGTCTCTCTCTCTCTCCCTACACAGATGCTGCCAGATCTGCTGAGTTTGTCCAGTACTCTTTGTTTTCATTGCTGGTTTGTAACTGAACACAACTTAACCACCAGAACCCTTTATAGCTTTGCTGAACAAAACCTATCAGTCTCCAGTTCCACATGTCTAATTGATCCCCAGCTCTTGTGGGTCATTTTCAGATTCCCACTGTATTTTGTGTGAAGTACATCCTAAATGGTTGCTCTAATTTGAAGGTTCTGACTCTTGTTTTGGATTCTCCCCATCGCAGGGAATAGTTTTTCTCCGTCTCTCTACTCTAACAACTTCATAGTCACGCCTCAAAGAACCTCAGTGTCACATCTCCTACATCTAATATAAGTGAAGGACTACCTTCCTACTTTATCGAAACAGTTGTCATAATTAAACCTTTTAATTCAATGAGATGGTGGTGTGTTCAATCACATCACAGCGTCGCTCTCTGATATCCATGCGTGGTCAACTCCTCAGAATACTACTGGTACAACTGGGCTCATTTCATACACACTCTCTTTCTCACACACACACACACATATGTTCACACTCAGACACACAGATACATGTTCACACACACATACTGACAAATGTTCACACTCACTCATGTACACACATGTTCACACTCAGACACACATTCACACACACACAGACACGTTCACACACACTCACGCATGTTCACCTTCACACAGACTCAGCTATACTCATGTTCACACTCAGACACACATTTACTCTCACTCACTACATTCACTCACTCAGACACACACATGTTCACACTCACTCAAACAAACACACACTCGGACTCACACACATACTCACTCAGACATACGCATGTTTGCCCTCACTCAGACACACATTCATACTCAGACATACACGTGTTCACACTCACTCAAGCACATAGACACACACGTGTTTACACTCACACATCCTCATGCTCACTCAAACACACACAAATACATGGTTTTGGACACACATGTTCACACTCAGACACACACTGTTGACACACGTGTTCACACTCAGATATACATGTGTTCACACTCACTCAAACACACTCACTCAGACATACATGTTCACATTCACTCAAACACACACTCTTGACACACACATGTTCACACTCAGATATACACGTGTTCACACACTCACTCAGACACACACGTTCACACTCACTCAGACGCACTCTGACACACTCGTGTTCACCATCACTCAAACACACACTCACTCACTCAAACACACACTCTGACACACGTGTTCACACTCAATCACACACTCACTCAGACACACATGTGTTCACACACTCAGAGGTATCACAGCGCCCCTCGTGATGATTGTGGGGGAACACACTTGCAGCGAGTGACATTCTGAGGCGACGCGTTCATCATCACCATCACTATCATCCCTGAACATTTAACCTTGTCTGAAAAGATTGTTTCAGTGTGAATGACCACCCTCCTTTCCCAGCTGCAGCCCCCTCATCTCAACGGAGGTCACAGTTCTCCCCTGTTATCAGTTCAAATTAATTATCTTTTCCATACAGGGGGATCCTAGTAACTACACATGTAAAGACACATATACACACCTTACAAAATGGATTAAAACATTTATACACATGGGCCTAAAGTTCAGAGATAAAAGGTACTGCAGATGCTGGAGAATCAGAGATAACAAGCATGGGGCTGGATGAAC
>JAHRHZ010000099.1:39573820-39585151 GCA_024137785.1 Ginglymostoma cirratum
GGGCACAGGGAGATCCCAGAGAGAGAGCCCGGGAAGGGCACAGGGAGATCCCAGAGAGAGAGAGAGCCTGCTGGGGGCACAGGGAGATCCCAGAGAGAGAGCCCGCTGGGGGCACAGGGAGATCCCAGAGAGAGAGCCCGCTGGGGGCACAGGGAGATCCCACAGAGAGAGAGCCCGCTGGGGGCACAGAGAGACCCCAGACAGAGAGACAGCCCGCTGGGGGCACAGGGAGATCCCAGAGAGAGAGAGCCTGCTGGGGGCACAGGGAGATCCCAGGGAGAGAGCCCGCTGGGAGCACAGGGAGATCCCAGGGAGAGAGCCCGCTGGGGGCACAGGGAGATCCCAGAGAGAGAGCCCGCTGAGGGCACAGGGAGATCCTAGAGAGGGAGAGCCCGCTGGGGGCACAGGGAGATCCCAGAGTGTTGGGAGGGGCAAGAGGAAGAGTTTACGGGTGAGGGGAGGTTTCGCAGACAGGGACTGTGGGAAAAGGAGATTCCAGGGAGATTGCGAATGCAGGATATCCCAGAAGGACTGGTGAAAGGGATAGATCCCAGAGACGGAGTTGGCGGAGGTTTTGTGTGCAGGAGTTTCCAAAGGGTCTGGGGAAGGGGGTGGGGATGGTGTGAAATAGAAGGTGATGGATGTCCCAGAGAAACTGGGCTACGTAGTGACCATAAAACATAGGCATAGAATTAGGCCATTCAGCCCATTGAGTCTGATGTGCCATTCAATCAGAAGGAGATCCCAGAGAGAGAGAGTGTGTGGGATGAGCAGGAAATCCCAGACGGAGCGCCCGCTGAGGGCTCAGGAAGATCCCAGAGAGAAGCGGGTATGGGGACAGTGGGGGTTAGGAGATCCCGGAGGTGGGTGGTGGCGGAGGTGGAGACAGAGAGAGAGAGACAGAGAGAGGTGAGGGTGGGACAAGAAAGAGAGAGATCCCAGAAGGGGTTGGGTGGGTGGTGTCAGGGGAGATGGAGAGAGAAGGAAAAGGGAGATCTCAGAAGAGTTGGTGGGGGGGGACGCGGTTTGGGTGCATGCAGAAAGAGATCAGACTGGGGGAGAGGGAGATTCTAAACGGACTGGTGAGAGAGAGAGATCCCAGAGACAGATTGGGGGTGGGGGATGGTTTCTGTGTGTGGAGGAGATTCCACAGAGACTGGGGGTAGAAGGACATGGATACCCCAGAGAATCTGGGGGAGGTGAAGAGACCATAAGATTTAGGAGCAGAATTCGACCATTCAGCCCATCAGGTCTCCGCTGCCATTCGATCATGTATGTTTTTCAACCCCATTCCCCTGCCTTCTACCTGTAACCCTTGATCACCTCACTAATGAAGAACATATTAATCTTTATCTTGAATGACTTAGCCTCAGATCTGCCAGATTCATAGGAGGATCCCAGAGGGAGTTAAGAGTGCGGGAGATAGACTGGGGGGAATGGAAGAACCCAGAGACAGGCAAAAAAAGTGATCAAGAGAGACCTAGGGAGAGGCGGGCGAGGGAAGGAGGATCCGAGACAGAAGGATGGGAAATGGAAGGAAAAGTGGAGATGAGGATAAGGATGGGATGGGAGTCCCTGGGTAACCTGTAGAGAGTCGGAGTGGGGAATTGTAAGGACAACAAAACCCGGAGAATGTTGGAGGAAAGGACAGGGGAGGGATGGAGGGGCCGAGGGAAGAGTGGGAACAGGGGACATGAAGGGGAGGGAGAAGGGATGGGGAGGGGAGAGATGAAATAACTAACCTTACTGACGGAGTGAAAAAATAAAATTGAGTGTTTCTGAGTGGTTTCATGAGAAAAAGAAGACTTCTCATATATCAGAGATAAAAGGTACTGCAGATGCTGGAGAATCCGAGATAACAAGGTGTGGAGCTGGATGAACACAGCAGGCTAAGCAGCATCAGAGGAGCAGGAAAACTTGACGTTTCGGGCCTAGACCCTTCATCAGAAATGGGGGAGGGGAAGAGGGTTCTGAAATAAATAGGGAGAGAGAGGGAGGCGGATAGTGGATGGATAGAGGAGCATATATCACGTTTCTAGAACTAACTTGTGGAAGTAAATGAACTGAGATGTAGCCAAAAAAAGAATCTGGTGGCTCAGACAGTCTATTTTTTTAACAGATTTGATGAGATAACTGACTATGATATCAGAACACCAATACTGCAATGACTTAATAATGGCAATGTATTTCCAGGCCGAGCGCCTGCCTCATACAGGAACTGGCAGTGACCTTCAACTTAAATGTGAGAAAGTGGAGTAAAGCACTCAATAATTTCCCCAGAGTCAGTATCGGCTTTGAGGAAACTTTGGAGGATTTTGTGATCGGAAAGGATAGTTCGCACACCTGCTGAAAGAAGCCAGGAGCTGGATTTCTTTGGTACAAAGCAAACATTGTAGAGGGAATAGTGGGAATCTGAAATAAAAATAGTGCTGCAGAAATGCAGTAGGTCAGGCAGTATCTGTGGAGAGAGGTTGCGGAGCCATTGATAAAATTGATGTTGACGGAAAAGCTAAGGAGCAGAAAGAAACTTGCACTTATGTAGCGCAGTTCATGTCTACAGAACAGTCCGAAGTGCTTCAATGCCAGTGAAATACTCCTGTGGTGCAGTCTCTGTTGGTGTGCAGAAATATAGCCGCTGTTTTGTACACAGTTTGGGCTGGCAGGATGTGACAAACGCACAGTGTTGAGGCCTGATCTAGTTACAGTGTACGCAGTGCCTTGGACAAAGGGACCATATGCACAGTTGCTAACTTTGCTGATGACACAAAGGGAGGTACGCAAGTATATGAAGAATGAATAAGGAGATCAGCAATGGGATAAGGATAGGTTCAGTGAATGGCCACACGTTTGCAGGTGAAATAAAATGTGGATAACCAAGAACTTGTTTAATTTTGCGGCTAGAATGGAAAAGCAGTATATTATTTAAGCAGAGAAAGGTTGCAGAACTCTGGGGTACAGAGGGATCTTGGTGTCCTGGTACATGAATCACATAAAGCTCATATGCAGGGCCAGCAAGCGATTAGGAAGGTAAATGGATGTTGTCACTCACAAGGGGAATGGAATATAATAGCAGAGATAGTCGGATCTACCGATGCTGGAGAATCTGAGATAACAAGGTGTAGAGCTGGATGAACACAGCAGGCCAAGCAGCATCAGAGGAGCAGGAAAGCTGATGTTTCAGATTCTGAGGAAGGGTCACCGGACCGGAAATGTTAATTCTGTTTACTCCTTCGCAGATGCTGCCAGACCTGCTGAGCTTTTCCAGCAACTTTGTTTTTGTTCCTGATTTACAGCATCCGCAGTTCTTTTGGTTTTTGTTGTCAGCTTTTCTGCTCCTCTGATGCTGCCTGGCCCGCTGTGTTCATCCAGCTCTACACCTTGTTATCTCATATAACAGCAGAGTTGTTTTCTGCAGCCATACAGTGTGTTAGTGAGACCGTACATGGAGTACAATGAGCAGTTTTGGTCTCCTTATTTAAGGCAGAATCTGAGTGCCTTGGGAGTAGTTCGGAGAAGGTTTCCTGGCTGATATCTGGGTGTGAGGAAAGGTCAGATGGACTATTTATTGAAGTTTAGAAGAATAAGATGTGATCTCACTGAAGCACATAAGCCACTAGGAGGATGTTTCCCCTCGTGAGAGAGTCTAAAACCAGGGCCACAGAGAAAATACGGGATGTCTTACTTAAGACTGCAATTCTCTGCGCTCCCTGTGCATCCATGACTGTGTAGCCAAATTCTGAATGAATGCTATCTACAACTCTGCTGATGACATCTCCATGGTAGGGCAGATATCAAACAACGATGAGTCAGAGAACAGGAGAGAGAGAGAGGACTTGGTAACATGGTGCAATGAAAACAATCTGTTTCTCAACTTGACAAAACTAAAGAACTGATCATTGACTTCAGGAAGAAAGGAGGAGAACACACCCCCACCTACATCAACGGAACTGAGGTTGAGAGGGTGAAGAGCATCAAGTTCCTCAGAGTGATGATAACCAACAATCTATCCTGGACTTCCCACGTAGATGTGGTAGTCAAGAAGGCACAACAATGCCTGTTCTTCCTCAGGCAGCTCAGGAAATTTGACATGTCCATGAGGCCCCTCAACAACTTCTACAGATGCTTACTGCCCGGGTGCATAACGGCCTGGTATGGCAACTGCTCTGCCCAGAACTGTAAGAAACTACAGAACATAGTGTGCACAGCTCAGACCATCACGGAAGCCAACCTTCCATCCTTGGACTCCACTTACACGGCTTGCTACTGGGGAAAGGCGGCCGACATTATCAAAGACCCCTCCCAGCCTGGTAATGCTCTGGTACAATCTCTTCCATCAGGGAGAAGATACGGAGCTTGAACACACGCACCAACTGGTTCAGGAACAGCTTCTTCCTGGCTGTTATTAGACTGATGAATGGACTCTCTAACTTCAAATCTAATGTTGATCTTGCTTTGTGCACCTCCTGTGCAGTGTAACTTTGTATGCCTCGCTCTGTCTAGTCATTCTGTGATCCGGATGTCCTTGTTTGCTATGATCGGCCTGTACTGCTCGCAAAACAAAACTTTTCACTGTACTTAGATGCATGAGACGGCAGTAAGCCACATCAATAAACTAAATCAGATTAAAATGAGAAGAAATTAACGAGACATTGATTTTATGATCTAAACATGTTCCATGTGCCGTAAGTTGACCCACAATGCCCTTAGGGAGGGAATTCCAGGATTTTGACCCAGTGACAGTGAATATTTCTAAGTCAGGATGGTGAGTAGCTTGGAGACGAACTTGTAGGGGTTAGTTTTCCCATCTATCTGTTGTCTTGTCCTTCTAAATGGAAGTGGTCGTGGGCTTGGAAGGTGCTGTCAGAGGATCTTTGGTGAATTTCTGCAGTGCATCTTGTAGATGGTACACACTGCTGCTACTGAGCGTCGGTGGTGGAGGGAGTGGATGCTTGTGGATGTGGTGCCAATCAAGCGGGATGCTTTGTCCTGGATAGTGTCAGGCTTCTTGAGTGTTGTTGGAGCTGCCCCTGTCCAGGCAAGTGGGGAGTATTCCATCACACTCCTGACTTGTGCCTAGTAGATGGTGGACAGGATTTGGAAAGTCAGAAGGTGAGTTACTTGCTGCTCTGATCTGCTCTTATAGCCACAGTGTTTATATGGTGAATAACACAGTGCCAGAGACCCGGGTTCGATTCCACCCTCGGGTGACTGTCTGTGTGGAGTTTGCACATTCTCCCCGTGTCTGTGCGGGTTTCCTCTGGGTGCTCTGGTTTCCTCCCACAGTCCAAAGATGTGCAGGCTAGGTGGATCGGCCACGCTAAATTGCCCATAGTGCCCAGGGATGTTTAGGTTAAGTGGGTTAGACATGGGAAATGCAGGGGTAGGGGGATGGGTCTGGGTGGGATGCTCTTTGGAAGGGCAGTGTGGACTTGTTGGGCCTAATAGTCTGTTTCCATACTGTAGGGATTCTATGATCTGTGAATGTTACTTGTCAGCCCAAGCCTAGATATTGTCCAAATTATTGTATTTGAACATGGACTGCTTCAGTATCTGAGGAGCTGAATTCTTTGGTGAATTTCTGCAGTGCATCTTTTAGATGGTACACACTGCTG
Organism: Ginglymostoma cirratum; assembly: GCA_024137785.1. Taxonomy (NCBI): domain Eukaryota; kingdom Metazoa; phylum Chordata; class Chondrichthyes; order Orectolobiformes; family Ginglymostomatidae; genus Ginglymostoma; species Ginglymostoma cirratum. The sequence goes on from JAHRHZ010000099.1 coordinate 39,579,433, forward strand.
CTGCTGAGCGTCAGTGGTGGGGGGAGTGGATGCTTGTGGATGTGGTGCCTATCAAATGGGGGGCTGCTTTGTCTCGGATGGTGGTGAGCTTCTCGAGTGTTGTTGGAGCTGCCCCCGTCCGGGTAACACGTTCTACTGCTTTCTCGTGCTGGCACCTCATTTCCCTGGCTGTGGGAGTGAAGTACAGAGTTCTCCACAGCTGTTTCATATTTGCTCTGATGGTCCCTAAAATGGGATGTTCACATCAGAGTGTGTGATTGGGTGATCCATCATATTCAAAGGTCATGCACTGTAAGCAATGCTGGAAAAATTCCATTGAGAATGAAATTGTCAAACCACAGGAAGTTTTGAGTTCATGCAGTGCACTGTCTGGAACTTTAGTGCTGACATTTAATCTTTCTTTGAGACTTAAGCATCCTGACTAATCTTTTTCCGACACTTTGTGACATTCATTTTGATGCATATTTCCTGATGCTCTTTATTGTATTTGTGGGATGTTATACAGACGAAGGACTAGTCTTCATAGTTCAACAACTAACAGTGTCTATATAACACCTTTAGTCATTTAGTAGTGCAGAACTCTTCAGCAATATCTTCAACCTGGTTAAATATCTCCAAATGCTCCACAGGAGCATTAGTCAGTCAATGTTCGAAAGCGAGCCCCAGAAAGAGGTATGAGGGCAGGTGGCAAAAAGCTTGGTCAAAGTATTAGGTTTTAAAGACCAACTTAGACAAGGCAACAGAAGAAGTGAGGGGGACAGGTTACAGAATCAGAGGATTGTTATGGCAGAGCCAGAGGTCATTCAGCCCATTGTGCCTGCGCAGGTTCTATCCCCTAGTGCCAGTCTCCTGCCTTTTCCTCATATTTCTCATATTCCTCACACCATTTCCATCCAAATAACCACCCAATGCCCCTGTTGAATGCCTCAGTTGAACCTGCCTCCACCATTTTTCCAGGCTGTGCATGCCAGACCCTCACTATTCGCTGGGTGACAAAGCTTTTTACTCGCATCGCTTTAAATCTGTGCCCTCTTGTTCTTCTTCCGTTTTACTGGTGGAATGGCCTGCTTCCAAACTGTCGGAATTCTATGATGATTGTGTGATTAGCAACCTAATTCTAAGATAATTTGGCATTGAGCAAAATAGTGCCAGCTAATGATGGCTAATGTAAGTGGAAATTGCCCTGTGCTGGTCGCTGGGACAAAGCTGTGACTCAGAGCTGGAGTACAAGACCTACAAAGCCATTAAGGAACCGATATACAAATGAAAGTAGATGAAGAGGTGGAGAAAGCGGCTAAGAAGAAGGGGGACAGTGTTACACTGAGTTGCCAGTCTTCTGAGCCCAGAGAAGCAGAGAAATTTCTGAAGTAGGGCCCCGACCCGAAACATTAGCTTCCCTGCTCCTCTGATGCTGTGTTCATCCAGCTCTACACTGTGTTATCTCTGACTCCAGTATCGGCAGTTCTTACTATCCCAGAAGAGCACATGTTGTACAAAGCGAGGCCACAGCTGCTGGAACCAATTCCATACTGGGTCATAGCATAAGCTCATGAAGGGGAGGCAATGGGTTACTGGTATTGTCACTGGACTGTTAACCCAGAAACCTAGATAACATCCCGGGAACCTGGGTTCGAATCCCACCCCAGCAGATGGTGGAATTTGAATTCAATAAATGTCTCCAATAATGATGACCATGAATCCATTGTCAATTGTTGGGGGAAAAACCCATCTGGTTCACTAATGTCCTTTCGGGAAGGAAACTGCCATCCTTACCTGCTCTGGCCTATATGTGACTCCAGACCCACAGCATTATTGCTGTCTCTTAACTGCCCTCTGGGCAATTAGGGATGGGCAATAAATGCTGCCTGGCCAGCGATGTCCTCATCCTGTGAATTAATAAAGGAAGAAATAACTTTGTGACCAAATCAAACAAATATTGTGAGTCGTAAACAAAAAGAATTCAAAAGCAAACGAAGACATTGTTCCGTTGAAAGATCTGCCATTAAGGGGATGATGAAAAAGGCAAATTATGATGTAAGGGAGTGAGATAATCATCTCGCAGGACTACTCAGTGATTGCTGGCCCTTCTGAAAGAATCAATGTACGCTCACAAACTCAGAATAACTTCTGCCAATACTTCCCTTTATCTGATCCCTCCAGAGAAATGTTTAAAAGTAATGCTTAAATGTTCAAACCTGTTTAAATGAGCAGTTAGGCACAGCTGCTGGAATGGCACATGAGGGGGTTTCCTTGCTAACATCAACAGCTTTCATGATATCCCTGTAACCCACTGCTCATTTGATATGAATTGCATGAGAATTGCGTCTTCTAACTGTGGCTTTTCATACTGGCACAGGATGAGGCCATTCAGCCCCTTCAGGCTGTCTCCCATTCAATACAATCTGTCCCATAATTCCATTTACCCACTTTGTTAATATCCTTTTAACCCATTTCATGTGATACAGTCGATACAGGGAGGCTTACCAGATGACCCCTGGGATGGCAGGACTGACATGTGAAGAGACACTGGCTTGATTTGATCTATATTCACTGGAGATTAGAAGAATGAAGGGGGAGATCTCACAGACATGTATAAAACTCTAACAGGACTAGACAGGGTAGATACAGGCAGGAGGTTCCCAATGACTAGGATGTTCAGAACCAGGGGCTCACAGTCTAAGGAAATGGAGATAAACCATTTAGGACAGAGATGAGGAGAAATATCTTCGCCCAAAGAGTGGGGAGCCTGTGGAATTCTCTGCCGCAGAATGTGGTTGAGGCAAAAACATTGAATGTTGTTAAGAAGGAGTTGGATTTAGTTCTTAGGGCTATAAAGGAATCAAAGGGCATGGGGTAGAAAGCGGGAACAGGAGACTGTGATAACAGTGTGGAGCTGGAGGAACAGAGCAGGCCAGGCAGCATCAGAAGAGCAGGAAAGTTGACGTTTCCGGTCAGGACCCTTCTTCAGAAATCTGTTATCTCTGACTCCAGCATCATCAGTTCTTACGATCTCCAACAGGAGACTGTGAATGGATGATCAGCCAACATCATGTTGAATGGGGGAGCAGGGTCAAAGGGCTGAATGGCCTACTCCTGCTGCTATTATCTATGTTTCTATGATCCAAAAACACTTATCAATTTTAAATGTTTAATTGAACGCATTATTTTGGTGAGGGAGAGTATCCAGATTTTACCGTGACATCATCTCCCCCACAGCTAGATGGCTTGGATCAAATGTTAACATTACATCCCTTTGTCAAATCCTTTAATAATCTCCACTATCCCAAATTGTAAAGACAATAGACAGTCATGTAACATGGGAACCCTACAGCACAGGCAGAGACCATGTAGTCCCTCAAACCTGCCCTGACCCTCACACTCATCTCCATGACTTTGCCTTTCCCATGGCTAACCCACTTAGCCTGCACATCCCTGGACACTACGGACAATTTAGCATGGCCAATCCACCCTAACCTGCACATCTTTGGACTGTGGGAGGAAACCAGAGCACAGATAGGAGGAGAATGTGCAAACTCTGCACAGACAGTCGCTTAAGGGTGGAATCGAACCTGGGTTCCTGGCACTGAGGCAGCAGTGCTAACTACTGAACCACCCAGTTCTCACATTTTATCCTGTTTAATGGCTGTATCATTCTGGTGAATCTGCCCCACATCTCCTCAACATCCTGTCCAGGATGAGTGATGGACGATTAAGCTATTGGAAACAAAGGGCCTACCACATCCCATAACCACGGGGTTGGAAGTTTAGTGGTAAAACTCCTGGGCCAGTTATCCATTGATGTGCAGGTGACCTGAATTAAAAACCACTGCTGAAATTGAAGGGATTTAAAACCATGAAATAGATCTGGAATAAAATGCTAGTCTCATTCATAACAATCATGAAATGACTCGATTGTCATCAACACCCATCTGGAAATCTGCTGCCCTTAACCTGGTTCGGCCTACATGTAACTACAAACTCAAAGGTTTGTAACTTGGGTAGTAGTCCAGAAGGCTAGGCCAGTGGGGAAATGGGTTTGAACTTCACTGTGGCAGATGGTGAAATCTGGATTCAGGACAAATCTGGAATAAAAAGCTCATCTAATGGGGACTATGAGCCACTGTGGTAAACCAGATATGCTGACTGAACTGTTGTGAACTTCCAGTTAAGTTCTGGACCTGAAACGTTAACTCTGCTTTCTCACCACAGATGCTGCCAGACCTGCTGAGCTTTTCTAGCAGTTTCTGTTTTTGATCCATATAAATACAATTTATTGTGGACTCTGACACACTGGTAAAATCTTTGAAATTCATATGCTTAGTGAATAGGACACAGAATGCAGTTAGTGAGCGGTAACAGGCACTTTCAACTCTGTCTGAGTTTGCACCGTGAGCTAACTGCTGTATACTTTAATGTTAGAGGTACTAATTTTCAATATTTTTAATCATCATTTTCAGATATATAATCACATATTTCCGGAGCAAGTGGGCCCTGAACCTGGGTCTCCCGGCTCAGAGGCAGGGGTATTACCACAAGAGCCCCACCTTCCCCCCCCCCACAATGAGCTGCCCACTGTATGTTTCCTACTTCAGCTCTGAGGAATGGGCTGTCATTTCCTTGTTTCCTCACATGAGGGCCTAATCGTCTCACTTTGTGAGCGAACTTCTTTAATGGGGCTGAAATCCACAAAATGTGCATTAAAGAGAATGATATTTACTATGGGACTGCAAGCTATGGCTACTGTCAATCAGTTCTGATCTGTAAGTCATCTACAAATGACCTTAAATATTGGATTGATGCTATTAAATAATAACACGTACATTTTTCATGTAAACAATTCATGGGTTTTCCAAAATTGTGTTCAGAACTTTACTAGAATGGTTTCAGGTGTCTGAGTGATGAGGCCTGTGCTGGGACTGGTGGGAGAATCAGCTGAGAGGAAATCTCAGTGAGGGCCCACCCTGACGTCAGGAACATCTCACTCCATTGTCTATGGTTTTGACGAGCAGTGAGGGGCGTTTCTCACTGGGTGGTGGTGAGATGTCGATTAAGGAAGATTATTGTTTGTTGAACAAAAACAAAGAACAGGACAGCAATAGGAACAGAGATAACAAGCATGGGGCTGGATGAACACAGCAGGTCAAGCAGCATCATAGGAGCAGGAAAACTTGACGAATAGGAACAGGCCGTTTGGCCCTCCCTTTGTTAGCCCTTCCGTAGTAAAACTGTCTTCACTGACACGATCTGTATCCATCTGTTCCCTTCCTATTCATGTATCTGTCCAGGTGCTTCTTGAATGCTGCTATTGTGTCTGCTTCCACCTCCCCCTCTGGCAACGCATTTCAGGCACTCACCACCCTTTGAGTGAAAAACGTACCTCACGCATCTCTTTAAACTTCCCCCAAACTTTGGACCTGTGTCCCCTAGTAACTGACCCCTCCACCCTGGGAAAAAGCCTCATACTTTCCACTCTATCCATGCCATTCACAGTCTTATATCTATCAGGTTGTCCCGCAACCTCCTGCGTTCCAGTGAAAACAAACCCAATCTATCTAAACTTTGTATCAGAGCTAATAGGTACTGCAGATGCTGGAGAATCCGAGATAACAAGGTGTGGAGCTGGATGAACACAGCAGGCCAAACAGCATCATAGGAGCAGGAAAGCTTGACGTTTCGGGCCTAGACCCTTCATCAGATTTCTGATGAAGGGTCTAGGCCC
>JAHRHZ010000099.1:39585551-39599285 GCA_024137785.1 Ginglymostoma cirratum
TATCTAAACTTTCTTCATCGCTAAAATCCCCCATACCAGGCATCATCCTGGTAAACCTTTTCTGTACCCTTTCCAAAACATCCACATTCTTCTGGTAGTGTAGTGACCAGAACTGTACACAATATTCCAAGTGTAGCCTAACTAAAGTTCTATAAAGCCGCAAACAACTGATTATCATCACAACTCACCTGGTTAATATTCAGCCCCTTATCTCAGCAATGCACCAAGCAAGCCAGATGCTGAGAAATCCTGACATGGTAATCCGAGGGGGTAAAAGGAGCTGCCCAGTTGCTCAGTACCAAACATCACCAGCTGCACACGTTCCTTGTCCATGGATCTTGGGGTCTGTCAATCCCTCATTTCCATCATGCCACCTCTCCAAACCACACGGATGCTCAGGAAGAACACAGTTGTGGGGGAAAGGGGAGTTGGGATGGAAAGGCTGCAGTAAGGGCACTCTGCAGGGTCAGACAGACAGCTCACAGCATGGACCAGACCGCAGCTCAGAACTGCTTGTTCACCTAGTGCCCAGTCACCTAGTGCCCACCTACATGCACACAGCATCCCCGCTGTGCCAGGGCCATTAACACATCAGGATTTCAGCCAAACTTACAGGTTTAGTGCCGTGTTGAGATGCTGTTTTGTGTGCAGACAGCCTGCTGGTTGTTAGGAACCTGTACTAAGGAGGGGACCTGGAGGAGGCGGGGTAGGAGGGGCGATGCTGAGGAGTATGTCTGGTTGTATGATCCACTGAGGCATCAATCTAACCCCCACAGCAAAACAAAAACCCCGAAAGAACTGTGGATGCTGGACATCAGACGCAAAAATCAGAAATTGCTGGAAAATTTCAACAGGCAGCATCTGTGGAGAGAGAAAGCAGAGTTAACGTTCAGTGACCTTTCTTCAAAGAATTTCTGACTTTGTGACCCCTACAGCATGTGGAACCTGCCTGTGCTGCAGACACACACTACACTGTCATTCAACCAAATAGCTACATTGGAAAATGGGTGGTGGGAGGGGGCAGGGTTGCTGGTCCTCAGTCCAGCCGAAGTCGGCGGGGAGGTCCTGGTACGGTCAGTAAAGGCTCTAGTCTGTGCACTGTCCCAGGGCTGGTGGTCAGAGACTGTGAAAGGTGAAGGATGTGTCTGTTTCTCCCTGTTTTTTGAACCAGAAGACCTGAGTTCAAATCTTAGTTACTCCCGAAGTGTGTTGTAATTCGTCCAAACAGTTTGTTTCAAAAATCCTAAAAGGTAAAGGAACTTCAGAAGACAACAGCCATGACCCTAGAGGAATTCGGCTGGTCTGGCAACATCAATGGAGAGTGGTACAGAGCTAGCATTTTGAGTCCAAAATGACTTTTCAGAACATTAACTGTGTTTCTCTTTCTCGAAATGTTATCGGACCTTCTGAGACTCTCGAGCATTTTCTGTTATTGTTTCAGATTTCCAGCATTCGCAATATAATGTTTTCTTTCCAAAATTAATGGAATGGATTCTTTCAGTTGAACGCTGCAGTCTAGGTCCTCACTTGTAATCTGATGGGAATTAAACTCAGCCTGTGGATCCATAGAGGGTCTCGTGGTGCAGTGGTAATGCCCTGCCTCTAAGCTAGGAGGCTCAGGTTCAAGTCCCATCCTACACCACAGCCGTGACATATTAGGTCCATTAAAAATGTCCATAATAACCACAGCACTCATGTTCACTGTAAGCCCAGTCTCACCTTGAGTGGTGACTAGCTTAACAATGTGCTTCAAATATTTTCAACTTTCTCAGAAAAGAACAAAATCTCTTGTCACTGTGGTGCATTCATTCTGAGATTGTTAATCTCAGGTAGTTAATTTTAAATCTAAGATGGGTAATTTTTTTGTTAAGCAGAGGTGTCAAGGGATATGGACCAAAGGCAGGGATATGGAGTTAGACCACAGGTCAGCCATGATCTTATTGAATGGTGATACAGGTTCAAGGGGCTGAATGGCCTACTCCTGTTCCTAGGTTTATATGTAAATTGTCCTCAGGCAGAGCGAGATGCTCAATGTAATTGTAGAAAATACTGGAAATGTTCAGCAGTTCAGGTCTCCTTCTGAACATTAACTCTACTTTTCTATCTCTTCAGATGTTGACAGACCTGCGGAGTTTGTCCAGCACTTCCCATTTTTACTTCAGATCCTCAGCATTTTATTTCTTTTTGAAGTGCGGCTGCTGTTGCAACGTAGGAACTTCAGCAGCCAATTCGTGCACAGCAAGATCTCACAAATGGCGATATGATAATAACCAGCTGTAGCATGGTGTATCATTGAAGAAGTCATCCAAATCTTTGGTCGAGTGGTCACAGCAGCTGGGAGAATTCATTCACTAAATCTGGAATAAAAAGCTCGTCTCAATAATAGTGACCACAAAACGATAGGATTGTCATCTGAGCTTTGAAGGAAGGAAATCCTTGAATTGTTACGTGGCAGAAGGAGGTCATTCTGCCCATCCCTAATTGCCCCTTGAACCGAGGAGCTTGCTCAGCCTTTTAAGAGTCACCCACATCTTACAGGCAGTGAGTTCCAGATTGTCACCACCCTCAACATGACACCATCTTTCCTCACATTTGGCTGATTTATGTCCAAGCTCTGGGGCAGCACGGTGGCTCAGTGGTTAGCACTGCTGCCTCACAGCACCAGCATCCCGGGTTTGATTCCAACTTCGTGCGACTGTCTGTGTGGAGTTTGCACCTTCTCTCCGTGTCTGTGTGGGTTTCTTCCGGGCGCTCCGCATTCCTCCCACAGTCCAAAGATGTGCAGGTTAGGTGGATTGGCCATGCTAAGTAGCCTGTAGTGTGCAGGGATATTTGGGTTAGACATGGGGAATGGGTCTAGGTGGGATGCTCTTCAGAGGAGTGGTGTGGACTTGTGGGGCTGAATGGCCTGATTCCATACTGTAAGGATTCTATGATCTATGTCTTTTTTTCCTTTTTGTCAGGGCTATCTCAGACCACCTGCATGGGTGGGTGTTGTTTAGCTGCAACTGTGGGATTAAATGGTGCAGGCCTGGGACCAATCCTTTCTCAGTTCCAACAATGTTCCTGATTTGAGCAATTCTAAAGCTCTATTGCCTATCTTCTAACCTGCCACTAGGACCACTGTTCCCCAACTTCTTTAACCACATTGCCTCTCAATTTCACAACTTGGTTTTAAAGCTCTCAGTCCTATAGAACATAGAACATAGACATAGAACAATACAGCGCAGAACAGGCCCTTCGTCCCTCGATGTTGCGCCGACCTGTGAACTAATCTAAGCCCACCCCCCACACTATCCCATCATCATCCATATGCTTATCCAAGGACTGTTTAAATGCCCCTAATGTGGCTGAGTTAACTACATTGGCAGGCAGGGCATTCCACGCCCTTACCACTCTCTGAGTAAAGAACCTGCCTCTGATATCTGTCTTAAATCTATCACCCCTCAATTTGCAGCTATGCCCCCTCGTACTAGCCGACGTCATCATCCTAGGAAAAAGACTCTCACTGTCCACCCTATCTAATCCTCTGATCATTTTGTAGGTCTCTACTAAATCCCCTCTTAGCCTTCTTCTCTCCAATGAGAACAGACCCAAGTCCCTCAGCCTTTCCTTATAAGACCTTCGCTCCAGACCAGGCAACATCCTGGTAAATCTCCTCTGCACCTTTTCCAATGCTTCCACATCCTTCCTGTAATGGGGCGACCAGAACTGTACGCAATATTCCAAGTGAGGCCGCACTAGCGTTTTGTACAGTTGCAGCATGACATCACGGCTCCGGAACTCAATCCCTCTACCAATGAAACCTAACACACCGTATGCCTTCTTAACAGCGCTATCAACCTGGGTGGCAACTTTCAGGGATCTATGTACCTGGACACCAAGATCCCTCTGCACGTCCACACTACCAAGAATCTTTCCATTGACCCAGTATTCTGCCTTCCTATTATTCTTCCCAAAGTGCATCACCTCATATTTACTTGCATTGAACTCCATTTGCCATCTTTCAGCCCAATTCTGCAGTTTATCCAAGTCTCCCTCCAACCTGCAACATTCTTCCACACTGTCCACCACTCCACCGACTTTAGTGTCATCTGCAAACTTACTAACCCATCCACCTATGCCTGCGTCCAAGTCATTTATAAAAATGACAAACAGCAGTGGTCCCAAAACAGATCCTTGTGGCACACCACTAGTAACCGGACTCCAGGCTGAATATTTTCCATCAACCACCACTCTTTGGCTTCTTTCAGAAAGCCAGTTTCTAATCCAAACTGCTAAATCTCCCTCAATCCCATGCCTCCGCATTTTCTCCAATAGCCTACCATGTGGAACCTTATCAAAGGCTTTACTGAAGTCCATGTGCACCACGTCAACTGCTCTACCCTCATCCACATGCTTGGTCACCTTCTCAAAAAACTCAATGAGGTTTGTGAGCCACGACCTGCCCTTGACAAATCCATGTTGATTATCTCCAATCAAATTGTTGCTTGCTGGATGATTAAAATCCTATCTCTTATAATCCTTTCCAAAACTTTTCCTACAACAGATGTAAGATGTATGATCAATTTCCTCCATCGCCCTGACATTTTCGTAACCTTCTCCCAGCCAAACCTATTTCTATTCGACATCATCATGTTTCTTTGTGAGATCTAATTGTATCTAACTCTTTAGAGGATAATTGAAGCTTTAAAATCCATTAAAATATATTCAGATGCTTTATGTTCTGTGCCAGTGTTATAGATAAATGGTCCACCTACTTAGATGCATTTAGTGGAGGATAATACGTATTCAGTTTTTAATTACAAATGTAACCATGATCTCTGAAGGTGGGGTTTTTGTGTAATTAAAATAGCATTTTAATGGGTTTTTACTTACAGTTTTAGTATTTGATTTTTTGTACTTAGATTACAGTACCTCTCAGGTTTGATAGTGCTGAAATCTGCTCAATGAAATGGAATTGAATTTTACATCCTACAGGAGTATTACCTCCAGTTTTCATTGCTGCAAACTGTAATTGAAATTTAGCTTCCTATTAAAAGACATAAAACTTTAACTCCATCATTTCAGAATTGTGATGACTTGATTGTGATTGTCACTTTGTACACTCTCTCAATTTATTTTTCGCCTTTATTCTTTAACCTGGGCAAGACTAGCATTTGTTGCCCATCCCTCATCGCCCTAGGCAGCTTTGCGAGGCTGTTCCACAGTCAATCACGTTGCTGTGGGCCTGGAGTCACGTGGAGGCCAGATTGGGTACAGACGTCAGATTTTCTTGCTGCTTTCCCCCAGTTTGTTTTCCCTTCCTAAGTCTGTGCATGGCCATGATTTCCACATGCAATGATTGGTGTGCACATGACCTGGAGAGGCTTGAGCAATCTTTCCATACCAAGACAAAATCAGAAGTCGCACAACACCAATTTGTAGGAACTGCTGATGCTGGAGAATCTGAGATAACAAATTGTAGAGCTGGATGAACACAGCAGGCCAAGCAGCATCAGAGGAGCAAGAAAGCTGACATTTCGGGCCTAGACCCTTCTTCCGAAATGGGGGAGGGGAAGGGGGTTCTGAAATAAATAGGGAGAGAGGGGGAGGCGGATGGAAGATGAATAGAGGAGAAAATAGGTGGAGAGGAGATAGACAGGTCAAAGAGGCAGGGATGGAGCCGGTAAAGGTGAGTGTAGGCGGGGGGGTAGGGAGGAGATAGGTCAGTCCAGGGAGGACGGACAGATCAAGGGGGCAGGATGAGGTTAGTGGGTAGGAGATGGGGGTGGGGCTTGAGGTGGGAGGAGGGGATAGGTGGGAGGAAGGACAAGTTAGGGAGGCGGGGACGAGCTGGGCTGGTTTTGGGATGCAGTAAGGGGAACAGGAGATTTTGAAGCTTGTGAAGTCCACATTGATAGCATTGGGCTGCAGGGTTCCCAAGCGGAATATGAGTTGCTGTTCCTGCAACCTTCAGGTAGCATCACTGTGGCATTGTAGGAGGCCCAAGATGGACATGTCGTCTGAGGAATGGGAGGGGGAGTTGAAATGGTTCACGACTGGGAGGTGCAGTTGTTTGTTGCGAACTGAGCGCAGGTGTTCTGCAAAGCGGTCCCCAAGCCTCCGCTTGGTTTCCCCGATGTAGAGGAGGCCACAACGGGTACAACGGATGCAGTATACCACATTGGCAGATGTGCAGGTGAACATCTGCTTGATGTGGAAAGTCTTCTTGGGGCCTGGGATTGGGGTGAGGGAGGAGGTGTGGGGGCATGTGTAGCACTTCCTGCGGTTGTAGGGAAAAATGCCGGGTGTGGTGGGGCTGGAGGGGAGTGTGGAGCGGATAAGGGAGTCACAGAGAGAGTGGTCCCTCCGGAAAGCAGACAAGGGTGGGGAGGGAAAAAGGTAGTGGGGTCAGATTGCAGATGGCGGAAGTGTCGGAGGATGATCCGTTGCATCCGGATGTTGGTGGGGTGGTACATGAGGATGAGGGTGATTCTGTTTTGGTTGTTATTGCGGGGAGGGGGTGTGAGGGATGAGTTGTGGGAAATGTGGGAGACATGGTCGAGGGAGTTCTTGACCATGGAGGGGGGGAAGTTGCGGTCCTTGAAAAACGAGGACATCTGAGATGTACGGGAGTGGAATGCCTCATTCTGGGAGCAGATGCGGCAGAGGCAAAGGAATTGGGAATAGGGGATGGCATTTTTGCAGGAAGGTGGGTGGGAGGAGGTGTATTCCAGGTAGCTGTGGGAGTCGGTGGGCTTGAAATGGATATCGGTTTCTAGGTGGTTGCCCAAGATGGAGACAGAGAGGTCTAGGAAGGAGAGAGAAGTGTTGGAGATGGTCCAGGTGAACTTTAGGTTGGGGTGGAAGGTGTTGGTGAAGTGGATGAACTGTTCGAGCTCCTCGTGTGAGCACGAGGCGGCGCCGATACGGTCATCAATGTAACGGAGGAAGAAGTGGGGTTTAGGGCCAGCGTAGGTACGGAAGAGGGATTGTTCCATGTAACCTACAAAGAGGCAGGCATAGCTTGGGTCCATGCGGGTACCCATGGCCACCTCCTTTGTCTGTAGGAAATGGGAGGAATTGAAAGGGAAGTTGTTGAGGGTGAGGATGAGTTTGGCTAAGCGGATGAGGGTGTCAGTGGAGGGGGACTGGTCGGGCCTGCGGGACAGGAAGAAGTGGAGGGCCTTTAGGCCATCTGTGTGGGGAATGCAGGTGTATAGGGACTGGACATCCATGGTAAAGATGAGGTGTTGGGGACCAGGGAATTGGAAGTTCTGGAGGAGGTGAAGCGCGTGGGTGGTGTCACAGACATAGGTAGGGAGTTCCTGGACCAAGGGGGAGAAAATGGAGTCGAGATAGGTGGAGATGAGTTCGGTGGGGCAGGAGCAGGCGGAGACAATGGGTCGACCAGGGCATTCAGGTTTGTGGATTTTGGGAAGGAGATAGAAGCGGGCGGTGCAGGGTTGGGGAACGATGAGGTTGGAGGCTGTGGGTGAGAGGTTACCTGAGGTGATGAGGTTGTGAATGGTTTGGGAGATGATGGTTTGGTGTTCGGGGGTGGGGTCATGATCAAGGGGGCAGTAGGAGGAGATGTCAGAGAGTTGGCGCCTGGGCTCGGCGATTTAGAGGTCAGTGCACCATACTCCAACTGCGCCTCCCGTGTCAAGTCCCTTGTCAGCACTCCAAAAACTTGTGATTTCAAAGAAACCTATTGGACTCTAACCTGGTGTTGTGTGACTTCTGACTTTGTTCACCCCAGTATATCCACATTCATCCTAAAATACATTAATGAATGGGGTGAGTGATGTGGCAGTTAATGGTAGTTTCACTGTCACCAAGTTTCAGTTTATGAATTGAATTTAAATTCCAAAAGCTGTGTTGGTGAGGTTAGAATCCATGGCCCCAGAAATCTAGCTTTGTGGATTGCTAGTCCAGTGACAGTAACACTATGCCATTGTCTTTCCCCCTCACCATTTCTGGAAACTTTCCTAACTTTAACAAGCACCGAGAAAATAAATGATTTCCGATCTATTACTACTCAACTTAAACAAACCCCTCCGCAAACCTCAAGAATCACAATTAAGATAAACTGATTAACACATTTATAAAGGGTGGAAAAAGAATATATCCAGGGAAAATAAAATTCTGAATGCTGAAAAATGCAAATTTCAAGGGTCGGTTACATTGTCTCGTAAACATTTGTGATTTTTGACACTGATAACGTGCTGTTTTCTGTCAAGTGATGATTATTTTTTTATTTGCTGGGTGATCAGGTGGACCCAGGCCTTTTCTTCTTTTAGAATCCTTTAAGCTTTCTTAATTTCTCTATCTTTTTTCCCAGGGAAAAGGAGAGAGAGAGAAAGGGAGTTTATACTTTTTCATTGCAGGCTCTGGATGAGTTTCTTCCCCTTGCACTTACAGCTTTTTAAATCTTTGCAGCACAACCAATCAGAAGGCTGTTGTCAGGCAGAATTTCTTAACTCAAAAGATTCCTCGTCCATGGTGTCGGTCAGTCTCGAATTCTCCCTCCCATTGATTCAAAAGCAACATTATATTGAACAGCTCAAAAATATCAGAGAATCCTACAATATGGAAGCAAGCTATTTGCGTCCACACCAAGCCACTGAAGCACATCTCATCCAGACCTAACCCACTACCCTCTAACTCCATATTTCCCACGTACAATCCGCATTGCCTGCACAGCTTTGGACTGTGGGAGGAAACCGGAGCACCCGGAGGAAACCCATGCAGACACGGGGAGAATATGCAAACTCCACACAGACAGTCGCCCGAGGCTGGGATCAAACCCACGTCCCTGGTGCTGTGAGGCAGCAGTGCCAACCACTGAGCCACCCTAAGCAAGCAGTATCTGATTGTCTTAAGTTGCTCGTATTTCAGTTACAGTAGCCCAACTTGCATTTCAGTTTATAGTCCCAATAAAGAAGTAAATGGTCTCCTACATCTTTCATTGTACCTTCTCTAAAAGCACCTTTACACATGCCTTACTCTATTAAACCTAATCAGACAGAAGGGTTAGCTCTTGATGTTCAATTTTCAGCAAAGAAAGCCCTATCATGGCTATTTTCTGACATTGATATTCCTGAACTCTACTAGGACTGGCTGAATTGACATTATTAATTTCCGTATTGATTTGGTATTGGGGAACAAAGCCAAGATAAACTTTCAAAGTCATTCATCACCTGAAAATATTCAGAACTATACTTTGGTACGTTTCTGAATGTGGTTTATTAGGGAACTGTTTGATTGACATTTTGAGTCAGGCCTGATCACTCCAAAACCAGCTTTGGAAAACCCTACCTTCCCCTTCCTTAATACCTGACATTGAACCCATTTAGTGTATTGTATCATGAGCAACCTTTCTTCAGCGTATGCTAAGTTTAGGCTTCAGATTTCTTCAAGAAAGAGAGTGTGGAGAGCTTAAGAGTCATTGAGGTGTACAGCACAGAAACAAACCCTTCGGTCCAACTTGTCCATGCTGATCAGATATCCTAAATTAATCTAGTCCCATTTACCAGCATTTGGCCCATTTCCCTCTAAACCCTTCCTATTCAGGTACCCATCCAGATGCCTTTTAAATGTTGTAATTGTATCAGCCTCCACCACTTCCCCTGGCAGTTCATTCCATACACACACCACCCTCTGAGTGAAAAAGTTGCCCCTTAGATCCCTTTTAAATTGTTCTCCTCTCACATTAAACCTTTAGTTTTGGACTCCCCTATCCTGGGGGAAAAAAACCTTAGCTATTCACCCTATCCATGCCCCTCGTGATTTTATAAATTTCTAAAAGTTCACCCCTCAGCCTCCAACGCTCCAGGAAAAATAGCCCCAGTCTATTCAGCCCCTCCCTATGGCTCAAACCCTCCAACCCTGGCAACATCCTTGTACATCTTTTCTGAGCCCTATCAAGTTTCACAACATCCTTCCTACAGCTGGGAGACCAGAATTGAACGCAGTATACGAAAAGTGGTCTAACCAATGACCTGTACAGTTCCAGCATGACCTCCCAACTCCTATTCTCAATGCATTGACCAATAAATTGTGGAACAGTGGTAGCCAGAAGTTTTAAATTCAAGTCTCCTCTAGGACTTGTTATCAATGGAAGATGAACCGATGATGAGGCTCAAGAGGCTGACCATCAGCACACAAATCCTTCCCCCATTTCCCACTATTCTGCAAAGGGAGGCAGGTGTGAGAGGGAAAGGTACAAGGAAGATAAAGGATCAACTTTAACATGAATGACAAATGCTAAATGATACACTGTACATAGAAGGGCTGTCCGAAATGCAGTGCGACATTGCTAGGACACTTTCTTTAGGATGAGGAGTTTACCCAAAGCCCTGTCAGGTCTCATGGCACTACTTTGAAGAATAGAAGCTGGTTGTCCCCAGCACCTCTGTCAACATTTACTCCTCAATCAACACCTCTCGAACAGATCATCCAGTAATTCATGTGGTATTAGTTTGGGAGCATGCAGTGCTCAAATTTCCGGCAGTGTTATCTCTATCACAACAGTGACAACACTTCAAAAAGTACTTCCTTGGCTACAAGGTGAAAGAAATGCAAGTCATTTTTTTTTTAGTGAACCCCACTCGAGTAGTTGACCGTGAACTTTGGAGAATTTGGCAGAAGCACGCCAAGAAGATCAACACTTGAGGTGAAGAAAGAAGACTTATGAGGAACCAATCCTCCCAGTATTGTGGCCTGATGACATGTCTTGTGTTACTCGGGGAGACAAGAGCTCTCTACCTACTGTGAGAAGATTGGTTAGTCCATGGTCATCATTCACCAAAATGCCAGAAGCCAGACTTTGACCAATAGCCCAACATTCCTTGGGATTCACAGTAAGAATCTACACTCGATGTATTCAAAAATAAACACGAGTGCAAAAGGGATGGATAGATATGTTGATGGGGTGAGATAAAAACTGGGTGGGAGGAAACGTGTGAGCAGAAACATTGCATGAAAGAACATAATGCCTTTCATGACTGACAAATGAACCACTTTTGAAATGTGGTCACTGTTGCAATGCAGGAAAAGCATGGAGCAGTTGGGCTGAATGGCCTGCTTGATGTAACTTTGATGTCATTTGGTAGTGTAGGTAGAAACCCTCATTACATTTAAAATGTATTTCGATGTACACTTCTGATCTAAAGCACACAAAACTACGGGCCAAGGAAACAAAAATTAGAATACTTAGGCGACACAGTGTGGAGCTGGAGGAACACAGCAGGCCAGGCAACGTCAGAGAAGCAGGAAAGTCGATGATTCGGGTCGGGACCTTCTTCTGAATAAGTTCTGAAGAAGGGTCCCGACCCAAAACATCGACCTTCCGGCTCCTCTGATGCTGCCTGGCCTGCTGTGTTCCTCCAGCTCCACAGTGTGTTGTCTCTGCCTTCGGCATCTTGCTCCCTCAGAGTAGTTAGGTGGTTGCTTTTGACCATTGAGTCATAGAGTAACAGACTCATACAGCATGGAAATAGACTCTTTGGTTCAGCTTATCCATGCCAATGTTTCTGCGTTTGGCCCATATCCCTCGATACCTTTCCTATCCATGTACCCTTTTAAATGTTGTCATTGTACCAGCCTCCACCACTTCCTCTGGCAGTTCATTCCATACATGCACCACCCTCTGTGTGAAACGTTGCCCCTCAGGTCCCTTTTAAAACTTTCCCCTCTCACCTGAAAGCTACACCTTCCAGTTTTGAACTCCCTTACACTGAGAAAAAGACCTTTGCTATTCACTCAATCCATGCCTCTCATGATTTATAAAAGGTCACCCCTCATCCTCCTACACTCCAGGGAAGTAAGTCCCAGTGTAGACATGATGGACTGAAGGGCCTTTTTCAGTTCTGTAGATCTCTGTATGTGTTATGCAGATACTTATCACATAATAACAGTCTAGAAAATGACATAGGATCCCTACAGTGTGGAAACAGGCCGTTCAGCCCAACAATTCCACACTGACTCTTCAAAAGGTATCCCACCCAGACTCACCACCCCCCATCCTATCCTTGTAACCTTGCATTTCCCATGGCTAACCCACCTAACCTACACATCCCTGGACACTATGGGCAATTTAGCACGGCCAATCCACCCTAACCTGTCTGTCTTTGGACTGTGGAAGGAAACCCACGCAGACACGGGGAGAATGTGCAAACTCCACACAGACAGTCACCTGAGGGTGGGATCAAACCCGGGTCCCTGGCGCTGTGAGGCAGCAGTGCTAACCACTGAGCCACTATTCTTTAACAACTGGGACCCTTATGCAGTCATTACACTGGTACTCATTGGTAGGTGAATGGTGCTGGAGAATTCCTGTAAAGAATATCAGTTTAACTTTGATTGCAAGAGGATTGCCGTACTTGGAAGGTGCTGCAAATACTCATGGGCTGCAAACAAGTCAAGAAACTTGCAACTTACGTGCTCCTGTATTCTACATAACGGTGGAAGGTTTTGGTGGTTAAGATTAATTGCCTTGTTCTGTATTGAACTAGGTGAATCAGCAGTTTTGCTCACATCTCATGCTTGCTGTTGCAATCACTTCCTACTAACGTAAAGCAAACGAAAAAAGCAAAAAAAAAATCTGATTTTGTGTACAAAGTTATTTTGGCGCCTGAAACCTTCCTCGTGTCATGAAGTCAACATTAACTTAACCTGCACTAAGGCTTGCGTTGTGTTCAATTTAATAATGATGTTGTTTTACTCATGGATTCAGGGCATGAATTGAGAATTGGTCAGCAGACAGGAAACAGGGCAGGAATAATAAAGCAAAAACAGAAATTGCTGGAGAAGCTCAGCTGCTCCGGCAGCAACTATGGAGAGAGAAACTGAGATAACATTTTGAGTCCAGTGACCCTTCTTTAGAACTGAACTTCTTCAGACTCACTCAAAACACTACAGATACTCTCTTCCAAACTCTTCTGTCAGGCGGAAGAGCATAGAACCCCTGCAGTGTGGAAACAGGCCCTTTGGGGTGGCACAGTGGCTCAGTGGTTAGCACTGCTGCCTCACAACACCAGGGACTTGGGTTTGATTCCACCCTCGGGCGACAGTCTGTGTGGAGTTTGCATATTCTCCCTGTTTCTGCGTGGGTTTCCTCCAGGTGCTCGGGTTTCCTCCCACAGTCCAAAGATGAGCAGGCTAGGTGGTGATGCTAAAGTACCCTGTAGAGTTCAGGGATGTGTAGATTAGGTGGGTTATAGGGGGATGGGTCTGGGTGGGATGCTCTGAGAGTCGGTGTGGACTTGTTGGGCCAAAGGGCCTGTTTCCACACCCCAGGGATTCTGTGATCTGTGAAGTCCACATCAACTCTCAGAGCATCCCCCATGACCCACCTAATCTACACATCCCTGAACTCTATGGGGTAATTTAGCATGGCCAACACACTTAGCCTGCGTGTCTTTGGACTGTGGGAGGAAACACAGGGAGAATGTGCAAACTCCACACAGACAGCTGCACTGATATTATGAGGCAGTGACGCTAACCACTGACGCACCGTGCCACACATAAGATACAGAAGCTTGAACACACACAGCGGCAGTTTCAAGAACAGCTTCTTCCCTGCCATTATTAGCCTGCTGAATGGTCCTCTCTAATGTCGATCTTGCTTTTGTGCAGCTGTAAACTTGGAGACAGCAAGAACTGCAGATGCTAGAGTAAGAGTCAACCCGATGTGGAACTGGAGGAACGCAACAGGTCAGGCAGCATCGGAGGAGCAGGAAAGTCGAC
>JAHRHZ010000099.1:39599685-39616163 GCA_024137785.1 Ginglymostoma cirratum
CGGGACCCTCCTGATGAAGGGTCCCGACCTGAAACGTCGACTTTCCGGCTCCTCCGATGCTGCCTGACCTGCTGCGTTCCTCCAGTTCCACACCGGGTTGACAGCTGTAACCTTGTATGCCTTGCTCTGTCTAAACACCCTGTGATCTGTATGTTCCTGTTTGCAATGATCTGCCTGTACTGCTCGCAAAACAAAACTTTTCACTGTACTCAGGTACATGCGATAACAAGAAATCAAATCAAATCAAAGATACACTCATTTATATTCTAGTCGGTGAAGCTATATTAAAATCTCAGCTAACCTTTTCAGGCTGAACTGTCTTATGCAATAATGATATTTTTGTTTAGCGAGGGTCTTGCTGTACCCAAATTGGTTCCACTGTTTCGAACAATACAGCAGAGGCCGCATTTCATGCAAAGAGTTGATTGGCTGTGAAGTCTTGAGATGTCTTCAGGTCAGGAGGCAATTTTGGAAAAATAATGTTTATTCACTCATGTGACATGGATGTCATTGTCTGGTCCAGCATTTATTGTAGGACAGGTTCCTCAGCACAAGCGCACTGACCTCCTGCAACGCTGTCTCAGCACCAACCCACAGTTTCTCTATGCTCTTAACACAGAAATCTGATTTTGCAGGAACTGCTGGTTTCTCATCAACCTTGATGTGTGCACCCAGTTGAATGTGAAAGACATTGTGCAATTATTAACATTCAGAGATCTACCAGACAACCAACAAAAGGAAAGCTCACGCAAAGCAGAGAATGCACATTTGCATTTTGCACCTACTCCTTTCGACAGCCACCTGAGCTTTTGCGAATTACTGGCCACATTTCAACAGGGAAGATGAGCTAAACATATTTCCAAAGATAAATAAGGAACTTTTGTTTACTGGTCTCAAGCCGAAATTGGGACACTTATCCCTCCCCCAATGACTTGTCTCTTTTTAATCAGCAGCCAATCTTTTATTTCACAGTTTCTCATTATCATCAGAACCGATTACTTCAGCTTCCTGACCAGGCTGTACTGGAGCCGTAATGATTCAAGGGTATGAATCCAAGGTGACTTTCTCCTACCTCCCCACTGTAAATATTTCCCAGCACTGCAATTACACTGCAACTTCTGCCAGGAGAAATAATGAAAGCAGTGAAGCAGAGGACTGTAAAACTAACACAGAGGCTAAGTTAATTCTGCTGGCATTTTAAATCAGTACAATGTGATGGTCACATTTTATTTCTTTGCATTTGGAATTGTCAGTGACTTCTGGAGGTGTTATTCCTTCGCATCACTCAGCGAGTCTGTTGACATTTCGGTTTCCAATCGATTTACAGAGAGCGACAGGATGAGCTAAGGCTGAGATGAGGGAAGAATGTTACTGCCTGGAGAGTAGGGGAAGCAGACCCAGTGATAATGTTCAGAAGGGGGACTGGAATAAATACTTGAAGAGAAGGAAAAGAAAACCTGTAGGGCTAGGAGGGGAGAGCAGGGGAGTGTAATCAACAATATGCCAGTGTCAGCGCGATGTGCTGAATGGTCTCCTTCCATTCTAATGTTCTTTGGATAAGAGCAAGTGCTTCAGTTCATGGCATGTGTCCAGATTCAATGTCACTGAATCATTTTGGGTTTGGCATCTGGTGAAGTGCAGATTCATTAGAGATAGATAGATACTAATTATGTCAGAGGCTGAAAGGGTTATCAGAAAACATAACAGCATAGAGAACTAGGAGTAGGAGGAGGACACTCAAACCCTTGAGCCTGCTCCACTCAATATGATCATGGCTAATCTCATCTCGGCTTCAACTCCATGTTCTATAACCCTTCACCCTGTTACCAATTAAAAACCTATCTCCTCCTTCAAGTTACTCAGCGTCCCAGTCTGGGGGACTGAATTCCACAGATTCAAGCCCCTCTGAGAGAAGCAATTTCTCCTCCTCTCCTTTTTAAATCTGCTAGCCCTTATCCTAAAGCTATAACCGCTAGTTCCAGACTGCCCCACATGAGGGAACATCCTCTCTATGTCTACTTTGTCAATCCTTTTTAGCATCTAATACACCTCAACTAGATCTCCTCTCGTTTTTTCTAAAATTGAGAGAGGATAGGCCCAAACTGCTCTGTTTCTCTTCAGGAGACAATGAGGTGGGTGACAATGCAGATTTGATGTTTCAGTCAGATCATATTGAATGATGGAACAGGTTCAAAGGAGCTGAATGGCCTACCCCTGTATCTAGGTCATAAGTTTGTATGATGCCAGGGTTTAAATGGCTGTGTTTTGCAAAGTAGGTCAGGGTCTTGCCTTTTCTGTTGGGATCCCAACTTTGGGATTGAATGGATGAGCGAACCCTGCCCTCTGGAGGAAGTGATTACCTGGCAGTGAGTTTCTCCATATTAACCAATCAAAAATAGCATGTGCACTCTTGAAGTTGGGGTGCATAGTGGGGACAGTGCTGGGGTGGGGGTGTATGGGGTAGTTTGGGGTGGTGGGGTGTAGTTGGTGGATGTGGTTGGGCATATGAGTATTTGGGAGGGGCACATTTGGAGGCCACCAAGCAGTGAAGACGTAGTAGACTACTCTCTCAGGTAAGTAAGAGACCGGCCATACCTGACTGTGGAAGTGTCACCTCTCCAACTTGCTTCACATTAAAATAAACAATAGATTCAGTAATTGTACCGTCAGGAAACCCCTTAACAGGGTAATGCTGTAAACTTGTAAAAACATCGAAGAAAGGAGCAGGAGGAGACCATTCAGCCCTTCGAGCCTGCTCTGCCATTCTTCACGACCATGGCTGATCATCCAACTCAATAGCCTAATCCTGCTTTCTCCCCATAACCTTTGATCCCATTCGCCCCAAAGTGCTGTATCTAGTTGCTTTTTGAATATGTTCGATGTTTTGGCATCAACTGCTTCCTGTGGTAATGAATTCTACAGGCTCTTTGGGTGAAGAAATGTCTCCTCATCTCTGTCCTAAATGGTCTACCCCGAATCCTCATACTGTGACCACTGGTGCTGGACACACCCGCCATCGGGAACATCCTTCCTGCATCTACCTGTCCAGTCGTGTTAGAATTTTATAAGTCTCTATGAGATCCCCCCTCACCTGTCTGAGAATAACTGCTGCCTGGCCAGCGACGCCCTCGTTCTATTAATGAATAAAGGGAAAAACAAAATATCTCCTCATACATCAGACCCACCCTCCCCGGAATCAGCCTGGTAAACCTTCACTGCACTCCCTTGAGAGCAGGAGCATCCTTCCTCAGAAAAGGAGACCAAAACTGCACACAATATTCCAGGTGTGGTCTTACCAAGGCCCTGTACAGCTGCAACAACACATCCCTGCTCCTGTACTCAAAACCTCTTGCAACGAAGGCCAACCTACCATTTGCGTTCTTTACCATCTGCATGCTTACCTTCAGCGACTGGCGCACAAGGACACCCAGATCCCGCTGCACACTCCCCTCTCCCAACTTACAGCCATTCAGGTGGTGATGCCAGGTTAGCAGAGAGAGTCTTAATTGCCTGCCCTCTAGCCCCCTCTATTTTCACCCACTAAAGGGACCTAAAATTCGAGTCCGAGGAATGGTTCTTCTGGGTTAACAGTCAGGGGCTGGCTGATATATGTAACATTATTAAACTTTGTTCTCCACCAGAGTACAAGAGGAGGGAGGTGATATTGCATTAGCACAATACACTGGTGAGACATCAGTTGGAGTATTGTGTCTAGTTCTAGCTGACACATTATAGGAAGAACGTGAACATTTTGAAGAGAGTGTGCAGAGCCATTTCACAAGAACGATCTCAGGGATGGCAAACATCAGTGATGAGGATAAATTGAAGAAGTTGAGACTGTTCTTCTTGGAGTGAGGAGACTAGGAGGAGATTGACAGAGGTTTTGAAAATCATGAGTGGACTGGTTGGAGCAGACAAGGAGAATTTCTTGCTGCTTATTAAGGAACAACATTGAGAGGGCGTAGACTTACAGTGATGTGAAAAAGAAGCAAGGGTGTAAGAAACAGTGCACTGCCTGGAAATATGGTGGAGATGAGGCACCACGAGGGTATTAGATTGGGTTATTTCAATGGAATCAATGTGCAGGGATATGGGAAAAGGCAGGACACTGGCACGAGGGGATAGAACCCTTGCAGGCATTATGGGCTGAATGGACTTCAGCCTTAAAAATTTTGTTTCTGTGAAGAAGATGAGCGAGGATTTGATAGAGGATATGGAGAGAGGCAATGACAGAGTATGTATGTCTAGACTGATAATTGAAACCATACTACTCAGGGTGAGGTCAGAAAGCTGTTGTCTAAACCTTTTCTTTCCCGTCACTGATACTCCTGCATTAATATTTTCTCATTTTTAAGTGTTTGTTTGATTCTTGTCGCTGTATTTTAATATATTTGAGAGATTTCACTGCTAGTGAGTGTGCCCCAGGGTGTCAGAGAGTGCAGTCAATTTATCTTTTTATCCCTGGCTCGGCAGCATTTAGTTCAAAGGCAGTTAGGAATGGGTCTTGCCAGTGACACCCACATCCCATTGAAAGAAATAAAGAAAATTACTTGAAAAATGATAAAATTGTGATTGATTTTCTTTTGGCTGAGGAAACACGCAAAGGATTTTTACAGCAACTATTCAGGTAAATTAAGCCACAGAAAAGCCATGATCTCTTTATTCATTCACAGGATGAGGCCGTCGCTGGCCAGGGCAGCATTTAGTGCCCATCCCTAATTGCCCAGAGGGCAGTTAAGAGTCAACGACATTGCTGTGGGTCACATGTAGACCAGACCAGGTAAGGATGGCATTTCCCTTCTCTAAAGGGCACCACTCCAGGGAAAATAGCCCCAGCCTGTTCAGCCTTTCCTTACAGCTCAAACCCTCCAAACCTGGCAACATCCTTGTAAATCTTTTCTGAAACCTTTCAAGTTTCACAACATCCTTCCTAGAGCAGGCCAGAGGGAGATGTGTATTTATTTTTTGCCTAATATTTCTCAGCGTCATTGGATGATTAAAAGCAAATAGTGTTTACATCGCAGAATACATACACTATAACCCTTTTAATGGTAGATAAATCTTGCACAGAAACCTGCCGAACATAAACAGTTTTCAGTAAAAATCCTGGAGAACGTTTCTATGTTGCGGCAAAGCTTGAACTTACTTTCTATATATTCTCCAGAAAATTGATTTGAGAATGAATTTGCCATTTGCTTAGAAATTTGAGTGTTTTGCAGATGCTAGATCGAAAAGGGTATCAGTAAGTTTGAGTGCTCAGGCTCCAAAAAACCAGTATTGATTTTGCATTGTTTGTTTTTTTAAAGTGAAAATCCCTTTGAAAATTAATATACAGTACGTGAAAAATGTCAAAAAGTGTTGAACCACCAATGATAAGTTTCTATTAAATAGTGCAGTGGCTGGTGCTGAGATAGCGGTCAAAATGGATGGACAATTTTAACTCCCATCGGCTGATTTTTAATAGCTGGAAACTTTCATGGACTGACATGGCTTTTAAAAACAAAAATACAATCTGATTTTAGATGGCCTCGATGATTACTGGACCAGGTTAAACCAACATGTATGAAACCATCAATAAACAAGACCCCATGTGAACTGAAATTCGATTTCTCTCAAAATAACTGAAACCAGTCAGCCAGATACCAAAACAAAAATTGCTGGAAAAGCTCAGCAGGTCTAGCAGCATCTGTGGAGAGAAATCAGAGTTAACTTTTCAGGTCCAGTGACCCTTCCTCAGAACCATCCAGTCAAATCCTTGTTTCATATTTTATTTTCTTTCTGCAAGGTTGAAAGTTGTCAACATATTATTCAGCTGGAAAAAAAAACAATGGAGCAAGACTCAGGAATACACAAGTGAGTTGTATTTCAGGCAATAACATTCGGTCAGAGCAGAGAAACAAATGGTGGATTTATAATGGTAGAAATAGACAGATTGCACTCTCTCTCTCTCTCTCCCTTTCCCCGCCTCCCTGATGTTTCTCTCAGCCTCTTCTATGACAACACTTAGGGAAAAATAAGAGAAACATTCATTCAACAAGAACTCATAGATAACTTTAGGAAGGATATTATTAAGCTGAAGAGGGTTCAGAAGAGATTTACCGGGATGTTGCTGGTATGGAAGGTTTGAGTTATAAGGAAAGACTGGGTAGGCTGGGACTGTTTTCACTGGAGCATAGGAGGTTGAGAGGTGACCTGATAGAAGTATATAAAATAATGAGAGGTGTAGATGGAGTTAATGGTAGTTGTCTTTTCCCTAGGATGGGGGATTTCAAGACTAAGGAACACATTTATAAGGTGAGAGGAGAGAGATTTAAAAAAGACATGAGGACAAATTTTTTACACAGAGAGTGGTTCGTTTATGGAATGAACTTCCTGATGAAATGGTGAATGTGGGTACAAAGTTTAAAAGATGTTTGGATAAGTACATGAATAGGAAAGGGTTGGAGGGATATGGGCCAGGAGTAGGTAGGTGGCACCAATTTAGTTTGGGATTATGTTCAGCATGGACTAGTTGGACCGAAGGGCCTGTTTCTGTGCTGTATGAGTGTATGAGTCTATGACTGTATCTACAAATTTCTCCACTGCTAAGGAGACAAGTTGTCAGTTGAACAACTGCGGTCTCAGGTTAAACCAAATAATTCAAGACTCAAAGAACTTTTTTAAAGGGCCTATTCTTGATCTTCCTCATACTATACAACCTCCCTTTTAAAACTAAAGTACAGTCACAATTACAACATTTAAAAATTATTTGGACAGGCACAAGGACAGGAAAAGTTTAGATGGATATGGGCCAAAAGCAGCAAATGAGACTAGTTCAGTTTAGGAAACCTGGTCCGCATGGAAGAGTTGGGCCAAAGGGCCTGTTTCTATGCTGTATGACTCTCTGACTCTATAAGACCATAAGGCGTAGGAGCAGAAGTAGGCCATTCAGCCCATCAAGTTTGCTGTGCCATTCAGTAAGATCATGATTGATCTAATAATCCTGAACTCCACTTTGCTGCCTTTTTCCCAAAACATTTCATTCCCTCACTATTTAAAAATCTGTCTATCTCGCCCTTGAATAAACTTAGGGACATTGGGACAGGAGTAGGCCATTCAACCCCTTGGGTCTGTTCTACTAATTCAATGAGATCATGGCTGATCTGTGGCCAAGTCCATAGACCTGTCTTTGGCCCATATCTCTTAATACCGTTGCTAAACAAAAATTTATCTGTCTCAGAATTAAAGCTAACAAATGATCCAGCATCAATTGCTGTGTGTAGAAGAGAGTTCCAAGCCTCTCCCCATGACTTCGAAATAAACTATATCGCCATGTTTGTGTGTGTTTGATTTGTATTTTAAGTGTTAGCAGGTCATAAAACTCCTCTCTCTTTCACTTAACAAAATTGTGGAATTGGTTCTTTAATTTTGAACGTTATTTTTACGGGAGTATAAACAACCACATGCTAAAGCAAATTGAAAATATTTCTGCTGCTAACCATGAGGTTGAAAATGTGGGGAACTGAACTACCCATCCTCACCTGGTCAGAATGCAGACTTTAAAGGGCTGTGATGGTTTAAAGGATAATAGGTATGAAATTAGCTTCTGCTCAGTGGCTAACACTGTTAAAATGACATTTCCATTTCTGGAAGAGTTCAGCATTAGGAGCTATTAACACAAAATAGTGACGTATAAATCCACAAATGAATGCAACAGGAAGCTGTTTACCCACAGACTAATGGGAATGTGGAATACACTACCAGAAGGAATAATTGAGAAGGTAGAGGAAGGGTAGAACACTTTGCCCCTCAAACCTCTTTCACCATTAAATAAGATCATGGCCAATGGCCCACGTTACCTGCACTTTCCGAGGATTTATTTATTGCCCAAAAATCTCTCAGTCTCGAGTGTGGACAATGACTGAACACCCACAATCCTCTCGGGTGCATTGCCTACCCCTTACTATCAGAATCTAACTCCCTTGTTTTAAAGCCTCCAGCCTGAGGGGAGCAGCCTTTCAGCACCTATCCTGTTCGCATTTGGCAGGTAGCAATGCCCTCACTTATTCTTCTAAAATCCAGGAACTGTAGGCCCATTCAACTCAACATAGAAATGCCATCCCAACCTAGGGAAACTGGACAAGGACACAAAAATAAAAGAATGTTACATGTTATGGTTGAAGACCTGAAACCTTAAATGTGAAACCAGGACTGAGGAAGGGTCACTGGACCCGAAAACGTTAACTCTGATTTCTTCACACAGATGCTGCCAGATCTGCTGGGTTTTTCCAGCAATTTCAATTTTTGTACCTTTAGCCTTAACTCTGTTCTCTCTCTCTACAAGATCTGTCAGACCTAAAGCGTATTCTCACTTTTTGCTTATACACCATGGCGTTCCGAAAGTGTTTTTCATGAATTCCCACCCGAACTGCTTTGTGCCTGTAACTAGAGCATATGGACTGCAGCAGTTCAAGGAAGCAGATCACCACCACCTTCTCAAGGGAAAATAGGGACGGTCAATATATGCTGTGACATCCAGCCAGTGACACCCCCATGCCATGAATGAAGAATTGATGTCAAAATGTCCCATAGTGTTTAGCAGTCAAATGTTAACAGGGTGTTAGAGAGAGATAGCAAGAACGGAAGATGCTGGAGTCAGAGGTAACACAGAGGCAATTGACAGCACAGAAGCAGGCCATTCTGCCCAGCCAATCCATGCTGGTGTTCAATCTGCATCCAATCCTGCTCCAACCTCACTGCCTAACACTGTGTGGAGCTGGAGGAACACAGCAGGCCAGGCAGCATCAGAGGGGCAGGAAAGCTGACGTCTTGAATTGGGACCCTTGATCAGAACCGTTCTTTTCATCAGTTCTGAAGAAGGGCCCTGACCCGAAAGGTCGGCTTTCCTGCCCCTCTGATGCTGCCTGGCCTGCCGTGTTCCTCCAGCTCCACACAGTGTTAGGCAGTGAGGTAGGAGCAGGATTGGATGCAGATTGAACACCAACATGGATTGGATGGGCAGAATGGCCTGCTTCTGT
Source organism: Ginglymostoma cirratum (assembly GCA_024137785.1). Classification (NCBI taxonomy): domain Eukaryota; kingdom Metazoa; phylum Chordata; class Chondrichthyes; order Orectolobiformes; family Ginglymostomatidae; genus Ginglymostoma; species Ginglymostoma cirratum. Next base: position 39,608,703 of record JAHRHZ010000099.1, read on the forward strand.
GCTGTCAATTCAATAAAATTACATGCAATGGGCATGAAGTGGACAATTATTGTTGCTATGGAGACATAACCGAGAATGGAAAGCTAGACTGGAATGTGATAAGGAAACTCTTACTAAAAATAATCATTCGCAGGATGTGATTGTTGCTGGCTAGGTCTGGCATTTATTGCCCATCCCTTAATTTGCCAGGGGGCAGGTAAGAGTCAACCACATTGTTATGGGCCTGGAGTCACATGGAGGTAAGGATGGTAGATTTTGTTCCCTGAAGGACAGTTGTGAACCAGATCAGTTCAACAGTTTCGTGGTCATCACCAGACACTTAATTCCAGACTTTATTGAATTTGTCTGCTGTGGCGGGATTCAAAGCTGGGTCCTCACGAACACTACCCGCTACTTCTGCTCCTTATGGTCTTATAGAGTCAGAGAGTCATACAGCATGGAAACAGACCCTGTGGCCCAACTCTTCCATGCTGACCAGATTTCCTAAACTGAACTAGTCTCATTTGCTGCGTTTGGCCCATATCCATCTAAACTTTTCCTGTCCATTTGCCTGTCCAAATATTTTTTAGATGTTGTAACTGTACCTGTCCTTTAGTTTAAATAGGGTGGCTGTACAGTATGAGGAAGATCCAGAGCATCTCCGGATTAATAGTCTAGCAATGATACCACTAGGCCGTTGCGTCCCCAATCAGATTTATATCAAAGTGAAGAATGAGGGATAGCAATAAGCATAACCTTTGATGTAGATGATCAACCACACAAAGATTGGAGATACAACATCTCTAAGAATCTGTTTGACTTTTCACTCTGAATCCAAGACAGTGAGCTTGATTGCATAGCCATTCCCACTCTTACTGAGCTGTGGAAATAATGACACACTCTGTCAAAAGTCTCAATGTGCCTTGTGTTGTTGCCTAACTAACTACACACTCCACATGTTATATCAAATAGATTTCTTCCTGGCTGAATGGTTCTTCTGCTTTCATGAAGTATTCAGTGATTCATTTTTGAAAGATTCAATTTCAAATAATGTCAAACGCAAATAGTGAACACAGACATCAGAATTATTTCTCGTTGAATTTCTGTGGCAATGACATGGTTACATGAAGATCGATGAATATAATAGGTGAAGGCTGCTGATATTTGTCTTCAACTGTGTAACTTAGTTCAAGGGCAAGGATTTTAGGTTTCTGTATCTATATAAAATCTAACAGAAGAAGCCTTTGAAAACAAGTGTTGTCAATGTAGCAGCTGAGTGAGTCATTAGAAGCATGAATGTGCATCTCAATTGAAGACTTGATGAATTTCTTGCTGTAAGACTCTTAGCTGAGATACGTTTTCCCAGCATTTAATTAGTGACAGCTGCTACCTCAAGCCTGTTGTGTTATTCCTTTAGTTCTTAGTTCTGTGTTCCGTTTAGGTGGATAGTGTTGCGAAGTTCGGTGTGAGAAGGCAGAATGTTAGAATTTGTTTGTAAAAATGACAGGGGGAAGAATGTGTGGTCCCTTTAAGAGGGGTAGGCTTTTCTAAGTTTGGAGTCTAACAAAAAGTCAACAAGCAGCTGCAGATACACAGACGGTTCTGAAATTGAAATATATGTATCAATTGGCTGTGTGTTTGGCAACCGAGGCTTGTTTTGATCTTTAGGCACCCAGCTTGAATATCAACCAATTAATTTAAACCAGGCCCCGCATATCAAAACCCAATTAAATTTAAATCTGATGGTGTTGACAGCGTAGGACCAATTCTATTATAAGAAAATTGACAGGTCATCAAGGGTATTTAAGAAGAGGGTTTTTGAAAATCAGTGTGAGAGCAAACTGCCAAATGTTAAGAGAACAGCTCTCAAAAGCCATCAGCTCTAAAGAAGAAGAAAATCATTGGCTCTCGCAGAAATCTCTAAGCTTTCAGAGTCAGCACCATTTAAATAAAGGCACTATGGCACTCATAGCTAATATTCCTGACAAAAGAATTTGACAGAGGAAGGCTTTCCTGACTGGAGGACAGTGGAGAAGGCAAAGAACATTCTGGAAGACTTATCCTAGCTGTAATTTTAAGAGGCTAAGTTTTAATTATTTTTTCTATTTACTTTGGTTTATGTAAGTGGGACTTATATCTATTGGAACAGCATACGATTAGAATGTTGTCTTAATCAGGAATAGTTAGTCGTTAGGGGTGAATTGTTCAGTTTGTTAGTAGTTCTGTTAATTTTTTCACTGTTAGAGGTCGATAAATAAATTGTTACTTGTTGCTAATAAAGTGAGTATCAGGGATTTCTTTCATTTAACCTCTCCTTTATAACAGATTTGGGGTGAGAAGCAGATTATACCACTTTTCACACTTCTTTTAACAAAATATGAGGTGAGATGAGCTTCTCTGGGAGTTTCAGTTTTATTTATCAGAGAGGTGTTAACCCCTTCGTAACAATGGCTATTAAAAAAAATTGCAAAATTCTGTAGATGTTGGGAATCTGGAAGGGCTGGAGAAACTCAATAATTTAGGCCGGAACTGTGGAGGGAGAGAGAGGCAGAGTTAATGGCTCAGGTTGACAAGTGTTTATCAGAACTGGGATAAACTTGAGATCTTCCATCTCATAAGCAAGTAGAGGGGCAGAAAAATTGGAAATGGGAGGATCGAACAATAAAGGAAGATGTTTTTGCACTGATTCAGAAATTGGGAATCTGTTGGATGTGAACTATTGTCCATTTTGTTTTAAGTTTGTGTCAATGTGTAATCTCATCGCACGAGACTAAACTATCCTGAATGGGCAGCTCTGTGATAGGGCACACAGCAACAGAGAACAAATGACAAATGGGATAACAGTGCAAGCGGGGATGTTAATCAGGAGGAGCTTTGGGAGTCGCTGAGGACTGGTCCAAGCTAGGCAGCGTGAACTGAACGCAGAAATGGAAGAGGAAGATGGTGTTTGCTGGTGGTATTACGTTGGAGATAGAGAACATGGCAGGAGACAATCCGTTTTATGTGAAACAAAAACAAAGTTGCTGGAAAAGCTCAGCAGGTCTGGCAGCATCTGTGAAGGAGAAAACAGAGTCAATGTTTCGGGTCCGGTGACCCTTCCTCAGACCCTTTGTGTGGAGTCTGGTAAGGATAAGGTAAACCCTGTTGTGATTCTGGGAGGCAAGGGGATACATGAAAGCAGAAAGGTGGGAAAAGGGGCCAGACATGGTCAGGAGCCTTGTCATCTCACTGCGGGTAAATCCCTCTCAACCAGCCTTTAATGCTTTTGGCCAAGCCATCTTCTTCCAACGTCTGTCTACAGGCGAGTGGAATGCTCTCACTGGGGGTTTCTATTCCTATCTATCTAATCCTGGCCTGACAATCTTGTTTAACTTCTCTTCCTGTCCCTACACTGCTACTCACTATTGGATCAATCCTTGGTGTCTTCCAATTTCTCATCTCTGGGCGGACCCTCAGTGACGTCACTCAAAGGCATGGTGTTTGTTTTCACACATTGACTAAGGACGCACAGTTTGACTTCACCATCACTTCTCTCCAAGCCTCACTGCTGCTAAATTATCAGGCTGCGTCTTTGACATCCAGTCTGACTTAAGCAAAACATTTCCTCCAATTAAAGCTCAGGAAGATTGACGCCATTTTTTCTGTCCCTGCTCCAAACTCTGCCCCCTAGTGGACGACTCCATCCTTCAGCCTGAGATGGATCCAGTTTGTTCACACTGTTGGTGTCACAGACGAGCGTCCAGCCACATACAGGTAGTTCTCCTACAACGTGATAGTTGCATTCTTGGGGGTCCTTGTACTGTAGAAAATCACCATAGAAAATCATGTTATGGTTCTCATTATCCAAACTGTGTCCACTATTCATCATTTGTGTTACAGCCAATTTGCGTTAACGAAACGTGTTATAGCAGAACTACCTGTATTTATTCCAACACTCTTTGCACCCCTGTAACATCACTAGATTTCTTCCTGCGTCGGCTCTTCAACCTGCTGAAACCGTCAATCCCTGATTATTCCCAACTGGTCTCCTACCCTTTGTAAACTTCAGGTCATCCAGAGCTCTGCTGCCCAAGTCATGTTCCCCCTTTACCACCCTGTTCTCACTGACCTATAATGGGCAATAAATACTGAACGAATGAAAAAAAAAAGGTGTGGTTGAGGACTCTGGGACTGTACTCGGTGGAGTTGAGAACTGATTGAAACTTATAAAAGTCTGAAAGGCCTGTACAGAGTGGAGAAACTGTTTCCACTAGTCAGAGAGACTAGGACCAGAGGGCACAGCCTCAGAGTGAAGGAGTCAACCCTTGACCTTTAGACCTTGACTTTCACCAGACAACCCTTTACAACTGAGATGAGGAGGAATTTCTTCAGCCAGAGGGTAGTTAATCTGTGGAGGCCAAATCACTGATTATATTTAAGACAAAGGGAGATAGGTTCTTGGTTAGTAAGGCATTCAAAGAGTACAGGGAGAAGGCTGGAGAATAGGGTTGAGAAACATATCTGCCATGATCGAATGGTGCGGCAGACTCGATAGACCGAATGGCTTCATTCTGCTCCTATATGTCATGGTTTTATGGTCTGTCAATGGATACCGTGACTTTGGAAGGTGCTGTAGAAGCAGAGGGAAGGAGTTTGAGAATATAGACCTCGTACAGGCAGCTGAAGGCATGGTCACCAGTGGAATAGTGTTGGAAATGGGAAATGTGCAGGAGACTGGAATCGGAGGAGTCCAGAGATCCCAAATATTGTGGAACTGAAGGATGTTGCAGAGATAGGAATATGGAAGGCCATGTATGGATTTTGAAAACAGGGATGAGCATTTTAAAGTTGCGACATACTGCACCGTGAATGGAGATGATGCTTGATTAGGGGTCGATACGAATCAGTCTACAGGCAGCAAAGCTTTGGAAGTTTATAGAAAAAGTTCAAGGTGGAAAGCCGGTGAGAGGAGCATTGGAATGTGCTTTGTTGCCAAACAGGATCTGCTAGATAATGGAGAAATGTTTGCTTTCATTACAATTACTTTACTTGATGAAAATAAGAACTTGCCAAAATATAACTTAAAAATTCATGCAAAACATCTATTGTACAGTCTTATGTTTCACTAATCTACAGTATTTCAGATCCAGTTTTGTTGTGTAGTTAATGAAACACATTGATTTGTGCTGCACTCAGAACCCTTCCAAACTATAGTCAGATTCCCCACCTTCAGTCAGACATGAGAGTGAATGAATGACCTTTCACTGTTCTTCAAGGTGAAACCAGATATTGATAAAAATCCAGACTGATGTTTAGAAATCCTGCTGGGTCAGCAACAGAATGCACAATGACCATCTCAGATTTAAAAGCGATGAGGAGAAATCACTTCTCTCAAAGGTTGTGAATCTGTGGAGTTTGTCACCTAATGGAGGGGCAACGCTCCGAAAGCTTATGTTTTCTATAACCTGGTGTCGTGGGGCATCTGACTTTGTCCACCCCAGTCCTCCTCACTATGGTTTTTAATTAGTAATGGGTTAAGGAGAGCAGTCAGGGAAGAGGAGTTGAGGCTGAGATGAGATCAGCCATGATGGTATCAAACAATGCAGCAGGCTCGAGGGGCTGAATGGCCTGCTCTTGCTGCTAGTCTCCTTTATTCCTTGTCTCTCAGTATTTAAGGAAGCAGGGGTGTTGGAAGACTGGATTGAATTAAATTTAAGTTGTGACAGTGCAATAAAAATGAAAGAATCAAGCAACAATTCTCATGCCATTTTGCATTTCATTCATCTACACTATTTCAGATCCAGCTCCTCAAGCTGCTTCTGCTTTTTGTACTCCGATGTCATCCATCTGTGTCACCAGGTTTGTCATTTGTAATCATTGATCTATGCTAACAGAAAGGGAGAACTCCACCATAGCTGAGGATTTTGAGATGTCTCTCATTATTACAATCCTCGGTAAACATCAGAACAGACAGTAGGCCTCAGACAGATACCTGCTGACACCCACTGCATGTGCAGTAACAGTGTAATTTCTAACATAAATTCAAATTATGAATGATAAAAACTGAACAAACCATTAAAATGAAAAAGAAAAAGGTACATTTAAATAAAATTAATTTTTTAGAAACATTTTAAAAATGAATTTAGTATTGTACATTTATATATATTTACAAAAATATCCAATGTGACTGATGTAATCAGAGTTTATCATCTGATAGTTATAATTTGGAAAGATATATAAAAGCGTAATTGAGTAAAAAACCTTGAAGTGCCTCAGCCATGGTTAGATAAGTCAAGCCTCTTGCCTCTTGCCATGGTTAGATAAGTCAAGCCTCTTGCATCTAAGTCAGGAAAGTTAAGCCAGAAGAGATAAAAATAGGAATTATTTGATCCTTCAAAGCTGCCACACCATTCAATATCATCATGGCTGATTATCCAACTCAGACCCCTGTTCCCGCTTTCTCCACACATCCTTTGATCTCGTCAGCCCCAAGTGCAATATCCAACTCCCTCTTGAAATCATTCAAAGTATTGCTTTTTGACCACCTTCTATGGTAACAAATTCCACAGGCTCACACTCTCTGGGTGAAGAAATTTCTCCTCATCTCAGTCCAAAATGGTTTACCCCTTATTGTAAAATATAACCCTTGTTTCTGGACTCCCCCACCATCGGGAACACCTTCCTGCATTTAACTTGCCTAGTCTTGTTTGAAATTTATAGGTTTCTATGAGAATCATCCTCTCCCCTTTCTTCTCAACTCCGAGTGTAATCTTAACTGATTCAACCTCTCCTCATACATCAGTCCTGTCATCCCAGGAAACAGTCTCATAAACCTTGGTTGCACTCCCTCCATACCTGAAAATTTTTTAAAAAATCGTTCACAGGATGAGGGCGTCACTGGCTAGGCAGCATTTATTGGCCATCTCTAATTGCCCAGAGGGCAGTTAAGAGTCAACCACATTGCTGTGGGTCTGGAATCACATGTCGGCCAGACCAGGTAAGGATCACAGTTTCCTTCCCTTAAGGACATTAGTGAACTGGGTGGGTCTTTCTGACAATTGACAATGGATTCACAATTATGATTAGACTCTTAATTCCAGGTATTTACTGAATTCAAATTCCACCATCTGCCGTGGCAGGATTCAAACTCCGGTCCCCAGAACGTAATCTGGGTTTCTGGATTAACAGTCCAGTGATAATACTGCTAGGCCATCGCCTCCCATCATGATATTATGGTTATGGAGACCAAAACTACTCCAAGCATGTTCTCACCAAGGCCCCTGTGTAATTGCAGCAAGACATCTCTGCTCCTATACTCGGATCCTCTCACGATGAAGGCCAATGTACCATTTGACTTTTTGACTGTGTGCTGCACCTACATGCTTACCTTCAGTGATAAAAGGTACTGCAGATGCTGGAGAATCCGAGATAACAAGCATGGGGCTGGATGAACACAGCAGGTCAAGCAGCATCATAGGAGCAGGAAAACTTGACGTTTCATCA
>JAHRHZ010000099.1:39616563-39660456 GCA_024137785.1 Ginglymostoma cirratum
TCAAGTTTTCCTGCTCCTATGATGCTGCTTGACCTGCTGTGTTCATCCAGCCCCATGCTTGTTTACCTTCAGTGACTGGCATACAACGACACCCAGGTCTCATTGCACATACACCTTTCTAAGGTTATAGCCAGTCAAAATAATAAACTGCCTTCCTGTTTTTTCTCCCAAAGTGGGCAACCTCACATTCACCTCTGTTATACTGCATCTGCCATGTATTTGCCCCCTCACTCAACTTGTCCAAATTGTACTGAATCATCTCTGCCACCCAGCTTTGAGTCGTCTGCAAATTTGGAAATGTTACCTTTAGGTCTCTCATCTAAATCATTAACATATATAGTGAATAGCTGTGATCCTAGCACTGATCTTGGTGGGACCCCACTCATCACTGCCTGCCCTTTGGGAAACCTCAGTTTAATCCTCAGTCATGGGTTCACCCTCCACTTCAGAGACATGAGAACAGACTGATAACCAGTTCTGAGGAAGGGTCAGTGGACCTGAAACGTTAACTCTGCTTTCTCTCCACAGATGCTGCCAGACCTGCTGAGTTTTTCCAGCAAGTTCTGTTTTGTTTCTGATTTCCAGCATCCGCAGTTCTTTGGTTTGGCTTTACTTTGTTCACTGCAGTGTTGTGTGAAGTGAGGGCTGTGTTGTCGAAGGCATTTTCTTTCAGACACTAAACTGAAGTTCACGCTGTGCTGTCAGAAGAAAAACACACAACACAGTATTTTAGCAGAGCAGGGAACTGTCCATGCCTTCATCAACATTTAATCCTCAACGAATATCAATAAAATGGATTATTTGATCGTAGCGTCATTGTTCTTTGTGGAAACTTGCCATCTGCCGATTGTTTCTGACATTAAAACAGTCACTACACTCCGAAAGAACTTCACTGTCTGTGAAACGTATTGGGGGACCCTGTGGTTTTGAAGGGTGCTATACAAACGTAAGTTTTTCTTCATAATCTTTCCGACAGCGCAGCATTTGCAATGTCAAGAGATCATCACTGAAGCCAAGGGGTCACTTTATGCTTTAATTGTGGAGGGAGAAGGCAAGTGAGTGGAACTTTGAGGAGGGCTCACTCGAATAATGGGCTGAATGGCCTTGCTCTGCTCGGTAACAGTTCTGTGGTTCTGAGATAATTATATAGCATACTTCAAACAAGCCTTTCTGCTGTTTCCAGCTGAGATGTTAACACCTGCTGAATTATGTGCCATTAAAATGGGTAGCCCCATCGGTCAAGATTCTGCAGTTTGGTGTGATCAGGATATTCACCCTCATTAATACATTGACAATGCTAATTCTACACATTGATATATCACGCTGATTCCGTTCTTGTAAATGAGTGATTTATAAAGGCATACCAGAGTTCTTTATCTATATCAAGAAATAGAAAGGACAGATAGAAAATGACAAGAGTGTCCAAATGAACTTGATAACACGTCTGATGATGATTTTAGTGCAGTAATAGAGTGTTGAAATATGGATAAACAGTTCTGCCCTGGTCATGTCACTGGATTAGTCATCCAGGTCCCAGGGCTAGCGTTCTGGGGACACGGGTTCGGATTCTGCTTTGTTAAATGGTGCAATTTGAATTCCATAAATTATCTGGAGTGTTGAAATGACTGATATTTAAAGCACAGAATGTGACTGGGGGTATTGTAGGAAAGTGTGACCGTGCTCCCCCTTTATGAGATGCTAGCTGAGGGGATTACTGTTTGGAATCTCAGCAAGTCCATACTTAATGCTCATGTAAACAGGTCACTACAAGTGACTAATTCACAAGGTGTGAGTGTCGCTGGCTGGGCCCAGCATTTATTACCCGTCCCTAGTTGCCCCTTGAAAAGGTGGTGGTGAGCTGCCTTCTTGAACTGCTGCAGTCCATGTGCTGTGGGTTGACCCACAATGGCCTTAGGGAGGGAATTCCAGGATTTTGACCCAGTGACAGTGAAGGAATGGCGATATTTTTCCAAGTCAAGATGGCTCAGAGGGAATCTTACAGGGGGTGGTGTTCCCATGTATCTGCTGTCCTTGTCCTTCTAGAAGGTAAAGTTCACACGTTCAGAAGGTTGGGGGAGGAGGTAGTCTAATGGAATTATTGCTGAACTTTAAACCCAGTTGACTCATTTGATCCAGGTAACATTCTGGGGACCTTAAACCCCACCACAGCCGATGGTGGAATTTGAATTAAATTTTAAAAGAAATATGAAATTAAGAGTCTAATGATGACCATAAAACCATTGTCAATTGTCAGGAAAATCCCATCTCATTCCCTAAGGTCTTTTAGGGTGCCATGGTGGCTCAGAGGTTAGCGCAGCTGCCGCACAGTGCTGGGGAGCTGGGTTTGATTCCAGCCCTTGTGTGGGCTGCCTGTGTAGAGTTTGCATGTTCTCCAAGTATCTGCATGGATTTCCTCCCACCATCCAAAAGCATACAGGTTAGGGTAGATTGGCCATGTCAAATTGTCCCTAGTGTGCAGATTAGGTGGGTTAGCCATAGGGATACAGGTATGAGGAATCAGTGGGATGCCATTTGAAGAGGCAGTGTGGACTTGATGGGCTGATTGGCCTATTCCATTCTTTGGGGATTCTGTGGTTGTTTTGAAAGAACAACTTTTTTTTACTCCCATGTATTAAGGCCACTTGTGTTCTGGAGTAATTAGTCCAGATTTGCTGAGGAAGTAACAGTGTAGATAAATAACAACCATCCCTTCCCCTTTGACACAATTTGATATATGACTTGCTGTTTTAACATGGGTCTCAGAAGAAAACAGGAAATTAATTAGTGTGAGTTTACCTCTAACTGGGGGTTTTACCTAATGTTTATGCCAGCTTTCTTAAGATAAGAAACTGGTGGATCATGTGCTATTGGGTGGCATGGTAGCTCAGTGGTTAGCATAGTTCCCTCACAGCATCAGGGACCTGGGTTCAATTCCACCCTCAGGTGACTGTCTGTGTGGAGTTTGCATGCTCTCCCTGAGTCTGTGTGGGTTTCCTCTGGGTGCAGGTTAGGGTGGATTGGCCATGCTAAATTGCCCATTGTGTCCAGGGATGTGTAGATTCGGTGGTTTATAGGGGGATGTCAGGGTAGGATGCTCTGAGTGTTGGTGTGGACTTGTTGGGTCAAAGGGCCTGTGTCCACGCCATAGGGATTCTATCTATGAAAATCCAGTAGATATTTATTACAGCTATGATTATGTACAAACATTACATTCCTCAGTTAACAGGTTAAAACATGGGAGCTTGTTTCTTGTAGTGTGTCACGCTTCAGCTGATCTTCAAATGATGACGTACAAGATCTTAGACAGAGCAGAAATTGTTGGAGAAACTCTGGCAGTATCTGTGAAGAGAGGAAAGCAAAGTTAACATTTTGATTCCAGTGACTCTTCTTCAGAATAAGAATGAGATCTTTCTACCCTCAGCTCATATGCTGAAGATAAATAATGCAATGACACCACAGTTATCATAGAATCCCTTCAATGTGGAAGCAGGCCATTTGAGTCCATACAGACCCTCCAAAACACATGCCACCCAGACCCACCCCCCAACCCCACCAATTCCAATGGCTAACCAACACATCCACAGATACTACAGACTAGTTTAGTATGACCAATCCACCTAACCTGCACATCTCTTTGACTGTGGAAGGAAACCAGAGCATCCAGAGGGAACTCACGCAGACACAGGGAGAATGTGCAAACTACACACAGGCACGTGCCTGATGCTGGAATCAAACTTGGGCCCCTGGTGCTGTGAGGCAGCAGTGCTAACCATTGAGCCACCACGCCATCCCTGAGTCATTGTGCTGCCCATCGTGTCTCTTAAAGGTGTACTGACATACTGACTGTGAGACTTAACGTAACAACCCCCTTTCTTCTCAAACATAAATTCTTATCCCTAATAGATCTACATGACTGTACAAATACATGCTTTATCAGTTCGATAGTTATATGTACTGGTGAAGCAGAGTTTTCAAGACTAACATTTCAAGCTTCAATGTAAGGCTTTGAATTTTTGACAACTTGTCTTGATGTGGTGATTGTTACAGAGATAGTAGGAACTGCTGATGTTGGAAAATCTGAGACAACAAGGTGCAGAGTTGAATGAACACAGCAGGCCAAGCAGCATCAGAGGAGCAGGAAAGCTGACGTTTCGGGTCCAGACCCTTCTTCAAAAATGGGGGAGGGGAAGGGGATTCTGAAATAAATAGGGAGAAAGGAGGAGGCGGATAGCAGATGGATAAAGGAGAGGATAGGTGGAGAGGAGACAGACAGGTCAAGGAAGCGGGGTTGGAGCCAGGAAAGGTGAGTGTAAGTGGGGAGTTAAGGAGGAGATAGGTCAGTCCAGGGAGGATGGACAAGTCAAGGAGGCGGGATAAGGTTAGTAGGTAGGAGATAGGGACGGGGCTTGAGGTGGGAGGAGGGGATAGGTGGGAGGACGGGTTAGGGAAGCTGGTTTTGGGATGCGGTAGGGGGAGGTGAGATTTTGAAGCTTGTGAAGTCCACATTGATACCATTGGGCTGCAGGGTTCCCAAGTGAAGTATGAGTTGCTGTTCCTGCAATCTTCGGGTGGCATCGTCGTGGCACTGCAGGAGGCCCAGGATGGACGTGTCGTCCAAGGAATGGGAGGGGGGAGTTGAAATGGTTTGCGACTGGGAGGTGCAGTTGTTTAGCGCAAATTGAGCGTAGGTGTTCGACAAAGCGGTCCCCAAGCCTCCGCTTGGTTTCCCTGATGTAGAGGAGGCCACAACGGGAACAGCAGATACAGTATACCATATTAGCAGATGTGCAGGTGAACATCTGTTTGATGTGGAAGGTCTTCTTGGGGCCTGGGATGGGGGTGAGGGAGGAGGTGTGGGGGCAGGTGTAGCACTTCCTGCGGTTGCAGGGAAAAGTGCCGGGTGAGGTGGGGCTGGAGGGGAGTGTGGAGCGGACAAGGGAGTCACGGAGAGAGTGGTCTCTCCGGAAAGCAGATAAGGGTGGGGAGGGAAAAATGTCTTTGGTGGTGGGGTCGGATTGCAGATGGCGGAAGTGTGTTGGATCCGGAGGTTGGTGGGGTGGTACGTGAGGACGAGGGGGATTCTTTTTTGGTTGTTATTGCGGGGACGGGGTGTGAGGGATGAGTTGCGGAAAATGCTCACTTGTCTGGAGAGAAATGTATCTTTCTCTGTTGCACCTGTTTCAAAATGTTGTTGTCTTCCTGCGGGTTGTGGCCATGCAACATTTCAATCATCATACTAGGAGTGATCTTCATCACTCCCTTTGTGCATGTTTGGTGTGAATCCAATGGTCTGACCTGACATTCCTTCACACTGTTGCATCATGATCGGTATTGGCTTTGTAGGAGCTGGGCTGATTGCATATTTTAGAAACCTTTGATGGTATCAAGGTGTTTGAATTTCTAACCTGTACTCTCTGTCCAGCACTCAGTTTCTTGACCTGGTCACTTGTGTATCTCTTTAAATTTGTCCTGCCTTTGAAGAATGTCCTAAGTCGCAGAATGGTCAGGCAGTTGGTGGTTAGGCAAAACCGTCAGTATTTGTCTTCCAGGTAGCGGTCATGCTGGGTATTGTAATTCCTTTTCCATTTGGTGCATTTTCATGCGATTGTGTAAATCTTGCTATGCATGACACTTGATGATCAATGATTTAATGGTATGTACTTCATGTCTGCCAGAGAGGGTATAGTGGGATAATGACAATACAGGTTTCTCCTCATTTAATACACATTTCTTGAAATGGTTTGAAGTGGTCTGCTGCCAGGCACTGTCGGATCTGGGAGACTGAATAACCTGAAAATAGGGCACATGTTGACAAAGGTGGTTGCACACTCTGTGTTGTTAAGTTGTCCCACAATGGGACATTTAGAGAAGCAGACTACCAGGATGGTGCGTTCTCCTCTGTGCATTGTGCATATGTCTGCTGCTATTTTGGTCCAAGTGTGGATGGACAAGTTTGTGGATGTAGAGGCTTTCTCTACCGTTGGAGTCAACGTGTTTGATATTCCTCACACACATTATCCTGGATCCCCCTAGCCAAATGTCTAGGTCTTTGTGTTCATTGTCTTGTGCATTCACTTCCCAACCCCCACACCCCATCCCCGTGTCTCTGGTGTGACATGGATATGAGATCTTGGTGTAATGTTTCCTGTATTGTGACTTGTTTGGTATCAGTGAATGCCCAATCCATAATGATGTTTCTTCTATTCATAGTTCCATCTTTAAAGTGGTGCACTGTCTTCATTTCGGAAGATGCAAATAGTATTCAGGAAATGCCAGGGGACAGAGGGTCAAGCATGAAGGAGGAACTGAAGGAAATCCTTATTAGTCACGAAATGGTGTTGGGGAAATTGATGGGATTAAAACCCAACAAGTCACCAGGGCCTAATGCTCTTCACCCCAGAGTTCCACCCCCAGAGTTCCAACTTTAAGGGCACTTAAGTTGTCGTTGGACAAACATATGGATGATAATGGAATAGTGTAGGTTAGATGGGCTTCAGATTGGTTTCATAGGTCGGCACAACATCGAGGGCCGAAGGGCCTGTACTGCGCTGTAAGGTTCTATGTTCTATGTTCTATGTACTTAAGGAAGTGGCCCTAGAAATAGTGGACACTTTGGGCATCATCTTCCTGCATTCTGTAGACTCTGGAAGAGTTCCAATGGACTGGAGGGTAGCAAATGTAACCCCACTATTTGAAAAAGGAGGGAAAGAGAAAATGAGGAATTGTAGGCTGTTTAGCCTGACATTGGTGGTGGGGAAAATGCTGGAGTCAATTATCAAAGATGTAATAACTGGGCATTTGGAAAGCAGTGGCATAATCGGTCCAGGTCTGAATGGATTGACTAAAGGGAAATAATAGAATTTAATAGAATCCTAACAGTGTGGAAACAAGCCCTTTGACCCAACAAGCTCACACCAACCCTGCGAAGAGCATCCCACCTAGACTCACCCTCCTGTCCTATCCCTGTAACCCTACACTCCCCATGGCTAATCCACCGAACCTACACATCCCTGGGCACTATGGGTGATTTAACACAGACAATACACCACACATCTTTGGGCAATGGGAGGAAACTGGAGCACCCAGAGAAAAATGTACAAACCCCACGCAGACTGTTGCCCAAGGGTGGGATTGAACTTGGCTCCCTGGTGGTGGAAGGCAGCAGGGCTAACCACTGAGCCACCAGGCCACCCCTGTCTTCTGGAATTTTTTGAGGATGTGGCCAGTAGAATGGACAAGAGTGAATTAGTGATGTTGTGTATCTGGATTTTCAAAAAGCTTTTGACAAAGTCCCACACAAAAAATTAGGAAGGAAAATTAAAGCTCATGGCATTAGGGGTAATGTATTGACATGGATAGAGAACTGGTTGGCAGACAGGAAACAGAGATTTGGAATAATGGATCCTTTTCAGAGTGGCAGGCAGAGGCAAGTGGGGTATCGTAGGGTTCAGCGCTGGGACCTCAGCTGTTCACAATATGCATTAGTGATTTGGACAAAGAAATTGAATGCCATATCTCCAGATTTGCACATGGCACTAAGCTGGGTGGCAGTGTGTGCTCTGAGGAGGACACTAAGAGACTGCAGGGTGACTTATACAGATTGGCTGAGTGGGCAGATACTTGGCAAATGCGTTATAATGTGGGTAAATGTGAGGTTATGTTATGCATCTTGTTGGGAAGATACCAGTATTGTAGCTTTTCTGGATGACTTGTATAGAGGCACAGGGGAGGTGATGACACTGGGCAATGACACTAGATGAGTAATCCAGAAACCCAGGCCAGTGCTCTGGGAGACATTGGTTTGAATTGCAACACAGCAGATGGTGACATTAGAATTCAATAAAAATCTGGATTTAAAAAAGCTGGCCTAAAGTTGACCATATACCAATTGCAAATTGTAGGCAAAACTCATCTGGCTCACTAATATTCTTTAGGGAAGGAAATCTGCCATCATTACCAGGTCTGGCCAAGGCGTGACTCCAGACCCATAGCAATGTCCTAGGGTGTTCAGTAATTAGTAAGGACAGGCAAAAAGGAAAAGGTGGTGGAGTGGCATTGCTGGTTAAAGAGGGGATTAACACAATAGTGAGAAAGGATATTAGCTCTAACTTTGTGAAGTCTGTATGGGTAGGGTTGAGAAATACCAAGGGGCAAAAAAACATTAGCAGGTTTCATATATAGGCCCCCAAACTGCAGCAGTGATATTGAGAATGACATTAAACAGGAAATTAGAGATGCATGGGATGAGGGAATATTGGTGACTGTGGGTGATTTTAATCTGCGCATAGATTGGGCAAATCAAATTAGCCATAATGCCATAGAGGAGGAATTCCTGAAGTATATACGGGATGGTTTTCTTGACCAATATGTGAAGGAACCAACTGGAGAGCAGGCCATCTTAGACTGGGTGCTGTGTAATGAGAAGGGGAATCATTGCCAATCTAGCAGGGCAAGATGATACCAAGTCGGGTGGGAGGATGAACTGTGACGAGGATGCAGAGATCCTTCAGCACAATCTCAACAGGTTTGGTGAGTGGGCAAATCAATGGCTGATGCAGTATCATCTGGATAAATGTGAGGTTATTCATTTTGGAAGCAAAAACAAGATGACAGATTACAACCTGAGTGGCTGTAAATTGGGAGAGGGGAGTGTGCAGTGGGACCTCGGTGTCCTTGTGCACCAGTCGCTGAAGGTAAGCATGCAGGTGCAGCAGGCGGTAAAGAAGGTAAATGGTAGGTTGGTCTTCATTGTGAGAGGTTTCGCGTACAGGAGCAGAGATGTGTTGTTGCAGTTATACAGGGCCTTGGTGAGACCACACCAGGAATATTGTGCGCAGTTTTGGTCTCCTTTTCTGAGGAAGGATGTTCTTGTACTTGAGGGAGTGCAGTGAAGGTTTACCAGGCTGATTCCGGGGAGGGTGGGTCTGATGTATGAGGAGAGATTTTGTTTTCTTATTTATTCATTAATGGAATGACAGCAGGCCATCTTAGACTGGGTGCTTTGTAATGAGAAAGGAATCATTGCCAATCTAGCTGTGAAAAACCCCTTGGGGAAGAGCGACCATAACATGATAGACTTTCTTTTATCAAGATGGAGAGTGAGGTTGTTGATTCGGAGACTATGATGCTCAGCCTTAATAAAGGAAACTACAAGTGTATGAGGTGCGAGCTGGCCTTGATAGATTGGGGAGAGTTGCTTAAAGGGATGACAGTGGATGGACAATGACTAACATTCAAGGAACGCACGGGTGAACTGCAACAACTGTTTATTCCTGAGATAAAAGGTACTGCAGATTCTGGAGAATCCGAGATAACAAGCATGGGGCTGGATGAACACAGCAGGTCAAGCAGCATCATAGGAGCAGGAAAACTTGACCCGGGCCTAGACCCTTCACCAGAAATGGGGAGGGGAAGAGGGTTCTGAAATAAATAGGGAGAGAGGGGGAGGCGGATAGAGGATGGATAGAGGAGAGGATAGGTGGAGAGGAGGCAGACAAGTCGAAGAGGCGGGGATGGAGCCAGTAAAGGTGAGTATAGGTAGGGGGGGAGGGAGGAGATAGGTCAGTCCAGGGAGGACGGACAGGTCAAGGGGGCGGGATGATGTCAGTAGATAGGAGATGGGGGTGTGGCTTGAGGTGAGAGGAAAACCTGGTTAGGGAGGTGGAGATGAGCTGGGCTGGTTTTGGGATGTGGTTGGGGGAGGGGAGATTTTGAAACTTGTGAAATCCACATTGATGCCATTGGGCATCAGGCTGATATGATTTGCTGTTCCTGCAGCCTTCGGGTGGCATCATTATGGCACTGCAGGAGGCCCAGGATGGACATGTCATCTGAGGAATGGGAGGGGGAGTTGAAATAGTTCGCGACTGGGAGGTGCAGTTGTTTGTTGTGAACTGAGCGCAGGTGTTCTGCAAAGCGGTCCCCAAGCCTCCGCTTGGTTTCCCCGATGTAGAGGTAGCCACAACGGGTACAGCGGATGCAGTATACCACATTGGCATATGTGCAGGTGAACATCTGCCTGATGTGGAAAGTCTTCTTGGGGCCTGGGATTGGGGTGAGGGAGGGGGTGTGGTGGCAGGTGTAGCACTTCCTGCGGTTGCAGGGAAAAGTGCCGGGTGTGGTGGGGCTGGAGGGGAGTGTGGAGGGGACAAGGGAGTCGCGGAGGGAGTGGTCCCTCCGGAAGGCGGATAAGGATGACTGCATCGGCGCCGCCTCGTGCTCCCACGAGGAGCTCGAACAGTTCATCCACTTCACCAACACCTTCCACCCCACCCTGAAGTTCACCTGGACCATCTCTAACACTTCTCTCTCCTTCCTGGACCTCTCTGTCTCCATCTCGGGCAACCACCAAGAGACAGATGTCCATTTCAAGCCCACTGACTCCCACAGCTACCTGGAATACACCTCCGCCCACCCACATTCCTGCAAAAATGCCATCCCCTATTCCCAATTCCTTCGCCTCCGCCGCATCTGCTCCCAGTACAAGGCATTCCACTCCCATACATCCCAAATGTCCTCATTCTTCAAGGACCGCAACTTCCCCCCCACTGTGGTCGAGAACGCCCTCGACCGTGTCTCCCGCATTTCCGGAAACACATCCCTCACGCCCCGTCCCCGCAATAATAACCAAAAAAGAATCCCCCTTGTCCTCACATACCACCCCACCAACCTCCGGATCCAACACATCATCCTCCGACACTTCCGCCATCTGCAATCAGACCCCACCACCAAAGACATTTTTCCCTCCCCACCCTTATCTGCCTTCCGAAGGGACCACTCCCTCCGCGACTCCCTTGTCCGCTCCACACTCCCCTCCAGCCCCACCACACCCGGCACTTTTCCCTGCAACTGCAGGAAGTGCTACACCTGCCCCCACACCTCCTCCCTCACCCCCATCCCAGGCGCCAAGAAGACTTTCCACATCAGGCAGATGTTCGCCTGCACATCTGCCAATGTGGTATACTGCATCCGCTGTATCCATTGTGGCTTCCTCTACATCGGGGAAACCAAGCGGAGGCTTGGGGTCCGCTTTGCAGAACACCTGCGCTCAGTTCGCAACAAACAACTGCACCTCCCAGTCGCGAACCATTTCAACTCCCCCTCCCATTCCTCAGATGACATGTCCATCCTGGGCCTCCTGCAATGCCACAGTGATGCCACCCGAAGGCTGCAGGAACAGCAAATCATATTCAGCCTGGGAACCCTGCAGCCCAATGGCATCAATGTGGATTTCACAAGCTTCAAAATCTCCCCTCCCCCAACCGCATCCCAAAACCAGCCCAGCTCATCTCCACCTCCCTAACCTGTTTTTCCTCTCACCTCAAGCCACACCCCCATCTCCTACCTACTAACCTTATCCCGCCTCCTTGACTTGTCCGTCCTCCCTGGACTGACCTATCTCCTCCCTACCCCCCTCCCTCCACTCATCTTTACTGGCTCCATCCCCGCCTCTTCGACTTGTCTGCCTCCTCTCCACCTATCCTCTCCTCTATCCATCCTCTATCCGCCTCCCCCTCCCTCCCTATTTATTTCAGAACCCTCTTCCCCTCCCCCATTTCTGATGAAAGGTCTAGGCCCGAAACGTCAAGTTTTCCTGCTCCTATGATGCTGCTTGACCTGCTGTGTTCATCCAGCCCCATGCTTGTTATAACTGTTTATTCCTGTCTGTCACAAAAGCAGAATGGGTAAGAAGGCCAATCCATGGCTTACAAAGGAAATAAGAGATAATGTCCGGTCCAAGGAAGAAGCATACAGATTGGCTACAAAAATAATAAATCTGAGGATTAGGATCACTTTAGAATTCGGTAAAGAAGGACAAAGGGATTAATTAAGAAGGGGAAAATAAAAATAAGCTTGCAAGGAACATAAAGACTGATGCTAAGAGTTTCTATAGGTACATGAAGAGAAAGAGATTGGTAAAGACAAATGAGGTCCCCTACAGACAGAAACAGGAGAATGTATAATAGGGGACAAAAAAAATGGCTGAGGAACTGAATACGTACTTTGGTTCTATCTTCTCAAAAAAGGACACAAATCAGATACCAGAATTGTTGGAGGATACAAGATTTAGTGAGTGGGAAGGACTGAGGGAGATCAATATTAATAGAGAAATGGTGCTGGGAAAATTGTTGGGGTAGAAGGTTGATAAATCCCCAGGGCCTGATATTCTACATCCCAGAGTATTTACAGAAGCGGCTCTAGAAATAGTGAATGCATTGGTGGTCACTTTCCAGGATTCTATAGATCTGGAACAGTCCCTGCAGCTTGGAGGGTGGCTAATGTCACCCCTATATACAAAAAGGGAGATAGAGAGAAAACAGGGAATTATAAAACGGTGAGAATAACAACACCGGTAGTATGGAAAATTCTCAAATCCATTGTCAAGGATATTATAGCAGAGCATTTAGAAAGCAGTGGCAGGATCAGACAAAGTCAGCTTGGATTTATGAAGGGGAAATCATGCTCGACAAATCTGTTGGAATTCTATGAAGATGTAACAAGTAGAGTTGACAAGGGAGAGCCAGTCAATGTAGTATATTTGGACTTTCAGAAAGCATTTGACAAAGTCCCCCATAAGAGATTAATGTCCAAGATTAAAGTGCATGGGATTAGGGGAAGTGTATTGAAGTGAATAGGAAACTTGTTGGCAGAGAGGAAACAGAGTAGGAATTAATGAGTCTTTTTCAAATTGGCAGACAGTAACTAGTGGGGTGCCACAGGGATCAGTGCTGGGACCCCAGCTATTCACAACATATATTAATGATTTGAATGATGGAACAAAATGTAACATCTCCAAGTTTGCACATGACACCAAGTTGGGTGGGAGGATGAACTGTGACGAGGATGCAGAGATCCTTCAGCTTGATCTTGACAGGTTGGGTGAGTGGGAAAATCAATGGCTGATGCAGAATAATTTGGATAAGTGTGAGGTAATTCACATTGGAAGCAAAAACAAGACAGATTACGACCTGAATTGTTGTAAATTGGGAGAGGGGAGTGTGCAGCGGGACCTGGGTGTCCTTGTGCACCAGTCGCAGAAGGTAAGCATGCAGATGGTAAAGAACGCAAATGGTATGTTGGCCCTCATTGCGAGAGGTTTCGAGTGCAGGAGCAGGGATGTGTTGTTGCAGCTGTACAGGGCTTTGGTGAGACCACACCCGGAATATTGTGTGCAATTTTGGTCTCCTTTTCTGAGGAAGGATGCTTTTGCTCTCGAGAGAGTGCAGTAAAGGTTTACCAGGCTGATTCCAGGGACGGCAGTGTCTGATGTATGAGGAAAGGTTTTGCTTTTTTTCCCCTTTACTCATTAACAGGATAACAGCATCATTTATTGCCCATCCCTAATTGCCCAGAGGACAGGTAAGAGCCAACCACATTGCTGTGACTCTGGAGTCACATGTAGGCCAGAGCAGGTAAGGATGGCAGTTTCCTTCCCTAAAGGACATTAGTGAACCACATGTATTTTTCTGAGAATTGGCAGTGGATTCATGGTCATCATTAGATTCTTAATTCCAGACATTTATTGAATTCAAATACCACGATCTGCTGTGGCAGGATTTGAACCCGGGTCCCCCGGGATGTTAGCTGGGTCTCTGGATTAACAGCCTAGTGATAATACCACGAGGCCATTGCCTCCCCTCAACTAGTCAGGATTGTTTTCTCTAGAGTTCAGGTGAATGAGGGGGGATCTCATAGAGACTTATAAAATTCTAACACGGCTACACAAGGTAGCTGCAGGGAAGATGTTCCTGATGGTGAGTGTGTCCAGAGCCAGAGGTCACAGTCTGAAGTTTTGGGGTAAACGATTAAGGGCAGAGATGGGGAAACATTTCTTCACCCAAAGGGTGGTGAGCCTGTGGGATCCATTACCACAGGAACCAGTTGATGCCGAAACATTGAATGTATTCAAGGGGTGACTAGATGTAGCACTTGGGGTGAATGAGATCAAAGGTTATGGGGAGAAAGCAGGATTAGGCTATTGAGCTGGATGCCATGATTGTGATGAATAGTGGTGCAGGCTTGAGGGGCCAGATGGCCTCCTCCTGCTCCTATCCTCTATGTTTTTATGACTTTTAACTGCCCTCTGGCCAATTGGGGATGGGTCATAAGTGCTGGTCTATTCAGCGACACCCATATCCCATGAATGAATAAAACAAAAACTGATTCTGGAGCACAAGTCTTCAGTACAAATGCTGGAATGTTGTCAGTTCCAAGACCCTTTGCAGGATCCAATGTTTCAGCCAGTTCTTGATGTCATAGTTTGGGGCATTGAGGCAATATGTCATCTGCCAATATTGCTAAAAGAAAGAACTGTGGATGCTGGAAATCTGAAACAAAGAACAGAAATTGCTAGAAAAACTCAACAGGTCTGGCAGCATCTGTAGAGAGAAAGCAGAGTGAACATTTTGTGTCCAGTAGCCGGAAGAGTTTTCTGAAGAAGGGTCTCGGGACTCGAAACATTAAATTTGTTTGTCTCCACAGATGCTGCCAGACGTGCTGAGTTTCTCCAGAACTTTCTGTTTCTGTCATCTGCCAATCTTTGATTTGGTTCAGAAATCTCATTTGCAAGCAGGGAAAGTACAGAAAAACTCAGCGTCAGTCTTTCCTTCTCTTCTCTTTATTCCCTTCTCACACTTTTGGGGGCACGTTGAGGTTGTGAAAGTTGCTTTATTTATTCATTCACAGGATGAGGTCATCATGGGCCAGGCAGCATTTATTGCCCATCCCTAATTGCCCAGAGGGCAGTTAAGAGTCAACCACATTTCTGTGGGTCTGGAGTCACATGTAGGCCAGACCAGATAAGGATGGCAGTTTCTTTCCCTAAAGGGGATTAGTGAACCAGATGGGTTTTTCCCCTGACAATCGACAATGGATTTATGGTCATCATTAGATTCTTAATTCCAGATATTTTATTGATTCCAAATTTCACCATCTGCCAGGGCAGGATTCAAGCCTGGGTCCCCAGAACTTTATCTGAGTCTCTGGTTTAACAGTCCAGAGATAATACCACTAGGCCATCGCTTCCCCTGCTATAAAAATGCAGCTTTTTTAATGTGTTGCACTCCACAGAATAAGATGCAATAGAAAAAATGAGTATTTAAAAATTATTTAAAGATGAAATATTTGAAGTATTTAAGAGGAGGCAGATAGATTTTGGAAATCTCGGAGTTGAGGGCTATGAGGAGCTGGCACAAGAGAGAAGTTGAGGCTTTGGAAAGATCAGCCATGATCTTGTAGAATGACGGAGCAGGCTCGATGGGCTGAATGGCCCATTCCTGCTCCTGTTTCTTCAGTTCTTACGTTCTAGCTGGGGACAGAGAATGGGCCATAAATCAACCATTCAACCCCTTGAGTACACTCACTCAGAAATTAAAAAGATAATCGCTAATCTATACCTCAAACTCTTTCACCCATATTACCCCAACTCCCTTGAAGTCTCTACCCATCACAAATCGAACGATCTTGCTGCAATAAGAGTCACATTTAAACCTGTGATTTGTTTTTCTTTAGTTTTTATATTGTAAGATGTTTTTCTATCTGACACCTAAAGGCTTCTCTCAGCTGATACAAATAGCTCCTGCTCCCAATCGAATTTACATTTCACATTTTTTCAAGACCTATTAGGATATTGACCTATTAACTTAAGCACCTAGGAGTTAAAAGCTACTAATTGAAAATAATCCTTATTTCAACTTAAATTACTCCATTAACTTTTAATTTTTAATTATTAATATCACTGTCACAAATCAAAATGTAAACACTTCATGTGTCTAAGTTGCGAACAACTTAATCTCATAGATATCTAAAACCTGGTTATGTTAAAGTGGAGATAATAGGAACTGCCGATGCTGGAGTTTGAGTTAACAAGGTGTGGAGCTGGATGAACACAGCAGGCCAAGCAGCACCAGAGGAGCAGGAAAGCTGATGTTTTAGGTCTGGATTTTTCTGAAGAAGGGTCCAGTCCTGAAACGTCAGCTCTCCTGCTCCTCTGATGCTGCCTGGCCTGCTGTGTTCATTTAGCACTACACCTTGCAATCTATGTTAAAATGGAGACATTTTTGTCCTATTAAGCCAGTGGAAGGCCAGAAATTTAAATTATAGTGCCACGGCTGGCAGGAAGTTACACAGAATGAAGCAAAACATTTAGCTCAGAAACAGCGCATTTGGCCCAACAGATCTATGCTGGTATGTGTTCTTCATGTACTTCTTCTACCTCTCTTCATACCACCCGAGCAACATGACCCCTTTCATTCCTTTTGCCCTTATTTGTCTACCTGCTTTCTCTTAATTGCATCCATGCTATTCATAGGATCCCTACAGTGCAGAATGAGGCTATTCAGCCCATTGGGTCTGCACCAACCCTCTGAAGAGCATCCCACTCAGACTGACCCACCCCCACTCTATCCCCGTAACTCCACATTTCCCATGGCTAATCCATCTAGTCTGCACATCCCTGGACATTACAGGGCAAATCAGCTTGGCCAATCCACCTAGCCTGCACATCTTTGGACTGTGGGAGGAAACCGGAGCACCTGGAGGAAACCCACACAGATACAGGGAGAATGTACAAATTCCACACAGACAGTTGCCCAAGGGTGGAATCGAACCCAGGTCCCTGGCGCCATGAGGCAGCAGTGCTGAGCATTGTGCTACCCTAATAGCTGTTACATTAAACTTGCTTTCTTTAAAAATTCCAGATTCCTTTCCTGTAATTAAATTCATATTGAACCACCTGCCATGGGGGTATTTAAACCCATGTTGTCAGAACATTAGCATGGGATTCTGGGATTACTGACGTTTCCATAAGGCTATTCACCTTTGTCTCTTCCTGCCATAGGGAGTTCCACATTCTCAAGGTTGTCTGATCAAAGGGGTTTCTCATGACTTACACCCTGGGCTTATTGATGAATTTCTTCCGTTGATGGTCCTTATTTTAAATTAGACCATTGTTTGCCTTGGTGTGGTGGGTAGTGGCCGTGGCTCTGAGCTAGAAGCTCCAAGTATGAGTTGTTACCCCAGGATTTAGACCATAAGACAGAGGAGCAGAATTAGGCCGTTTGCTCTGCCTCTCGATCATGGTTGATATTTTTGACGGCCAAGGAAGGTGTTTTTGTACTGAGGCCTAACACAGTGAGTATCAATTTGCAAAACTGAGCTCACAATGACAGCAGATGGTAAGATAGGGAGAGGCTTCTGGTCAGCCAAGAGAAAGAGCAAATTTTGAACCTCCACCGTCCTTGTGCATAGCTCTAGAGTGCAACATGTACATCACCACAGAAACCCAGACTCCCTGAGTCAATTGGAAAAGACCATGCCTACCTTGCAGTTACTCCTTGCCTGCAGGACCACCAGAAAAATGGCACCTCCCAAAATCCTGTACATTCCAATGTCACTGTTTGAAAACAAGCAGCTCCCTCCCGCAATATCTTGTTAAATTCTCACAGTATTGTCAAATCCTTATGACCCTGTATCACAGGGAAGCACAACACAACTGGACCTGTGCTACACTCTAATTAAAGTGGGACACCTTTTGGTTTTACAATGTAGGTTCTGTTCAGTACAGCCACAGGAAGCAGAGATGGGATCATTTAACACCATCTCTCGAACTTTTCAATTGTCAGTCACATCATGGAGCTATGCTGAGATGACAGTAGTTTTTACGCGTGTAAAGGTTTTATTTACAGTCTTTTGTAATGTCAACACTTTGCTTCAGCTCTGGCTTCCAGCTCCTGCTATGGCATTGTTACTTTTACCCAAGCCCACTTCCAGGCTTCACCAATCAAACTTAGTGAGCTTCAATAGTAAACAGACTCACATCATTAAATACAGAACAGATGAACGTTACAATCAAATATTGTTCAAATAATAACAGAGAGAGAATTTATTGCTGTCTCAATTCTCTCTCTCTAAAGATGCTGTGTTTTCTATATATATAATCCATCATTACTTCGATGAAGACTAGAACTCAGGTGCCCTTTTGTGCATCTGCCAATTTGATTTAATTTGATTTATTTAGTGTCACCACTGACAGCAACCCACTCTGGTGGCCGTGCCTCCGGCTGCCTTAACCCTCCTTAATCCTCTCCACGATTCCTTCTTCCGAGAAGACGCCCCTTCAAACTTACTTCTTTAACTGAGCCTGTCCTGTCATCTCCTGATCTGACTGGGCATCGGTTTTTGTTCGATAATGCTCCTGAGAAGTCCCTTGGCTCTAAATAATTGCAAATTGCAGTTGTTAGCCTCCTTCCTGCCAGTATGACAGACATATACACATTCTGGCCAAACTTCAACTGGTTTTCAAAAGCTTTCATTTGTCTTGAAGTCCAGATGGTGCTTTGCATTCAAAAGATTGAGTTAGTTCATTTCCATTCCTGAAAAAGCAACCCGCTGTCTGATGTGAGAGGATTGATGCGATCACCCGTTGCCATCTCATTCATCATGGAATTATCCTGTTCCAGTATGGACCATCCCGACCAACCCTTTGCTCTTTCCTTCACTCTCCCATTCCCTGCATCCGCACTCTCACCAAAAAAACTGGTAAAATCTCTCCCTTGTTTCAGTTCTGACGAAAAGTCATTGACCTGAGACGCCAACTCTGTTTCTGCCTCTGCGCAGAAACTGCTGAATACTTCCCAACAATTTGTTGTTTTTGATTGCCAAAAAGCTGCAATGTTTTCCTTTTCTGATCGGTCTTCAGTTTTGAAGGTTGCAGATGGTCAGGAACTGTGTCAGATCCTCGCCTCTTCCTCTGGATGAATTCTGGGACCAGGGTTCAAGGGAACAAGACATGGCAGAAAATGTTAAAATGCTGCAAGTTCGTAAAGAAATAATTAATCATAACCAACTGGTCTGTGAGAACTCACTGCAACAAAGCCCAAACAATTATTTACTCACGGCACGTATTAAATATAAGACTGCTGACTGCCAAAAAGTGATAAATCTCAGCTTGAGACAAGACTGGAGAGCATATTCTTTCCTGTAATCTTGTGTATAAAAGATTTGACAGCAGGCTCCAGTGTTTAGGATGGATTAGTGTGCATAATATCTGAACGTTGATGCTATCCATTCTTAAATCAGCACTGAAACTTGTGTTACCAACAGGGACAGTGATTGTTGTTCATCCAGATTAATAAAAAAAACTCACTTTCCTTGCCAAACAGTTATTATCCTTTAAATGTACACAAATAGTTCAGGAAAATGATGCACAGTCAGACGCCCATGCTCTGCAGGAACTCTTGCAAAGAAAGTTTGTCCTGAATTTGTTGATTCAAAGTCTCATGTTGTTTCAATCAAAGAGCAACTGAGCTGGTAACGAGATAGAAAGACCAGTTGAGAGAAGAAACACGCTGCCTTCTCTTTCTTGCCTCCTTGCAGAAAGCAAGAGGGTTTGCCTGGTCAACATGTAAATAGCTCAAAGTGTAGGGATGTAAGAAATAGGATTTTGCCTGAAAGTGCTCAAGTAACCAACTTTGAAAAGCCAGCAGCCTGTTCACCAAAACATTAGAATTGGAAACAGAAAAGCATCAAAAACAGAAGCAGGGGTAGGCCATCAGCCCTTCGAACCTGCTTTGCCATTCAATGTGATTATGAACGATTGTCCAACTCAGTTCCATTGTTCCCTTGGAGGCATGTGCATGGCTGTGGTTTCTGGAACCAGAAGTCAATTTATAGGTTTCTATGAGATTTGCCCCTCATTTTTCTAAACTCCACTGAATATAGTTGTAACCGGATCAGCCTCTCTTCATACGTCAGTCCTCCCCTCTCGTGAACAGCTTGGTAAATCTTTGCTGCACTTCCTCCAGAACTGGAACATCCTTATTGCAGTGTCATACACTTTCTGTGAAAATAGCTCCAACCATTGGTCTTAATAACCCTGTAATCCTCGGAATTAGTCAAAGCATGAGGGCTCATCAGCTGAGGGTGATTCTAACCAACCATAGGAATTGCAACCTCCAACTCAATAAACGATATCAACAAAATGCTGTTCAGTCCTTATGAAAGGAAAATGAAAGAAATAGTTTTCTGCTCAGCTTATTTCATCATTGTAGTTCAAATCTGTGTCATTCATTTTTCTTTGTATATTCCTTCAATTGAACTATAAAGAAGAATTTATTGAATAATAACAGTTGGACCATCACAAACGCTCTTATGAGTAATGTTTGGAAACCCATCTCAAATATTTGCATGTGAGGCTGTCAGATATTTTGCACAGGTTTTAATTTGAAGGCTGAATGTGCAAAAAAGGTCTAGCGTCACGTTTTGAGCCACAGGCAGGATTATTTGTGGGGCTGTAATGGTAGGACTGTAAATAAATTGTATGTGTGGTAGAGTGTGAGTATTGTTTGAGAACGTGTCGCATTTTGCTCAACAGAATATTCAAAGCATAGAGTAGGAACTGGAGAAATAACAAAAATAGATCCACAAATCATTAATAATATCCAGGAAATAAAACTTGTTTTGAACAATTTCATGCCTGAGCTTGAGTCTCCTTTCTATTTCATTCCAACAATTTGATTCAATCTTATGCTCATCTATTGCTGAAAGTAGACACATTTTGTTGATGCTTTTTGTTTTGTACTTAACAGGGCAAGATGAAAAGCCCTGACCAGATTTATTCTTTATTTCAGCGATTCACAAGTTCCATGTTACTAAACAACTGCTTCCATTGTTTATGGATTTATTCCCATTAATAAGTAATATAGAAGCTGGCACGTGCAATTCTATCCTTTGAGTCTGCCCTGCCAGTCATCATTAACCTTTTACATTAACTCCACTTTCTGGCTCAGGCCCTGTGTCCTGAGGTCCCAAATATTGATCTATCTCAACTTTGAATATACTCAATCACACAACATCCACAGCCCACTCTAGGATTTCAAGGATTCACAGCCCTCTGAGCGAAGAGATATCTCCTCATCTCACACCAAGTCCAGAAGTTACACCACACCAGGTTAATAGTCCAACAGGTTAATTTGAAATCACAAGCGTTCAGAGCGCTGCTCCTTCAACAGGTGACACTCCGAAAGTTTGTGATTTCAAATAGACCTGTTGGACTATAATCTGGTGTCATGTGACTTTGTCCATCCCAGTCCAACACTGGCAACTCCCATCATCTCATACCAGAATGGTCAACTACTTATTCTGGGTATCCCTTAGCTCTCCAGGCCAGGTAAGCAATCCTTTAGTGCTTATCTTGCCAAACTCTCTCAGAATTTCAATGAAAATATCTTTCATCCTTCTAAGTGCCAGAGCTTCTGGGCCCATTTTATTCAATCTTGCATCATAAGACAATCCGCTCACCAGATAATTAACCCAGTGAACCTCATTGTGCCATGGAAATTTCCTTCCATTAAGGAGATCAAAACTGTACACAGTCATGTTGATGAAGTTTCATCCAAGCCCTACATAACTGTCGTAATACTTCATTAATATCACATAATCCATTCCTCCTTTGCAATAAAAGCTAATGTGCCTTCATCATTCATGATTTGTGTATGAGAACATCCTAATCCCCCTGAATTTCGACACTAACTGAACAAAAATCAAAAAGAATAAAACAGAAGTACGGCACAGGAACAGGCCCTTCGGCCCTCCAAGCCTGTGCTGATCATCATGCCCTGACCAAACTAAACAACAAACCTTCTGCCCTTATTTGGTCCGTATCCCTCTATTCCTTCTCTATTCATGTAACCATCCAGATGCCTCTGAAATGTCACCAATGTGTCTGCTTCCACCACCTCTTCTGGCAGTACGTTCCAGGCTCCTATGACTCTCTGCGTGAAAAACTTCCCTCACACATCTCCCTTAAACTTTACCCATCTCACCTTGAACCTGTGCCCCCTTATAATTGAAACACCAACCCTGGGAAAAAGCCTTTGACTATCCACCCTATCTATGCTTCTCATAATTTTGTAGACCTCCATCAGATCTCCTCTCAGCCACCATCTTTCCAGTGAAAACAATCCTAGTCTTTCTAACTTTTCCTCAGAGCCAATGCCCTGGAGACCAGGCAACATCCTGGTGAACCTCCTTTGCACTCTCTCCAAAGATTCCACATCCTTCTGGTAATGTGGTGACCAAAACTGTGCCTCACTTCTTAAAAATATCCTGTTTCTCCATTTTTCACATTTCCCCATGCACTTACTCAGATGTATTTGATCAGTATCCATTAAAGTTTGAATATTTTGTGCTCCTGATCTACAGACCAAGCTGCCAATTATCCCTTCCATATATATATGGGTAATATGGCCTTCCTTTAAAATGTTGCTCAAATTTATATTTTCTCCCCATGATTTGTCTTAAACTTTTCTTTTTCCTTTTCTATTCTTATGATTAACAACTTTATGTTATGGATCATTGTTTCCTTGCAGCTCGTCAACTATTTCTCCCACTGTATCGTACTGAATCTGCTCAAGTTGGGCAAGTAAGTGAGATTGCTTTGCATATAAAGTCTTGCAAGGTGATGTGCTTTGGCAGGAAAAATGAAGGTGAGAACCTCCCCCCAGCAGCTGTGTAGCTGGCGAGGTGATAGTTTGCTCCTCGGTACTCAACCTTCTGTGTTCGTCAAAACTAAAGTGTCCTGTCCCAATGTAAACTTTTGGAGACCCTGGGTTGCTGAAACCGCTCTCAGCCTCCCCCATTTGGGTCCAAGGAATGTAAAGAACAAATTTTGGTAGTGGCTTGGTTACAGGCATCATGGAATGATGACAGAATTGGGCATCGGTCCACCTTTTCCACTCCTGACCTTGTGCCAGAGTTTATTCCTTTCACGTGTGTCTCTCCTGAGGCACCCACAAAACAGTGCAGCTATTCGGCCCCTACTTGGGAGTCTGGTACCCGTGTCTGGTGACCCCTACACAACACGAGACTAGGAGCCAAACTTTCTGCAAGATCCTCTCCAGCTTTAGCCTGGGCTCACGAGGTACCCAGTCACTGTGTGTCACCATGAAAAGGCACAGTGACCCACCAATGCAGAGGTCGGCGTTTGTGACCCTCTTCCTCATGTCGCTGCTGATCAGCGATGTAGGCTGACGGTGAGAGCTAGAAATCATATTGTGCAGGTGACATATTGCGAAAGTAGCATCAAAGTTCATGAACCATGAGCCAACTAAGCACTAAAGCCCATTCCTGGGGGATAGGACTGAAAAGAAGAGGCACTACGTCAATTCGCTTAGAACCTTAGACTATGCTTGCAGTGCTGTGAATATTTCTGACCATTTTCTTAAAAAGGACGTGTGGTGTTAGAAATAAATTTCTTGTCCCTGCCATCCCTATCTCCTGAGGTCCTCAACATCACAAATGCATCTTCTGCCAATTCGATTCACTCCACGTGATATCAATAAATAGTTGGAGGCGTTGGATACTTAAAAGGCTATGGGTTCTGACAACGTTCTGTACTGAAGACTTGAGCTCCAGAACTTTCCACATTCTGAGCCAAGCAGTTTCCAGCACAGCTACAACACTGGCATTGACCCGACAATGTGGAAAATTGTCCAGGTATGTCTTTTTTGTAATCATTCATGGGAGACGGGGAATTCCTAGCTGGGCCATCATTTATTGCCCATCCCCAAATGGCTTTGAGAGGGTGGTGATTTGCTGAAGTCTGCTTAGTTTAGGGACACCCACAATGCAATTAAGGAGGAAATTCAGAGTTTTGATCTGTCTGTGGAAAGCAAGACACATCTTTACCACCCCATCAGTCTACTGTCAATCAGTAAAGTGATGGAAGGTGTCAGTAACAGTGCTATGGAGCAGCACCTGCTCAGCAATAACCTGCTCAGTGACGCCCAGTTTGGGTTCTGTCAGGGCCACTCAGCTCCTGATCTACAGCATAGAAAAAGGCCCTTTGGCCCACCATGTCCATACTAGCCAACAAACACCAAACTACACTAGTCACATTTACCTGCAGTTGGTCCATTGCCTACTATGCCCTGGAATTTTAAGTACTCATCCGGATGCTTTTTAAATGTTACAGATGTACGTGCCTCCACCACATTGGTGAAGGAGGTTAGAGTGACAGTGCTTGACATCAAGGTCATAGTTGACCAAGTGTGACATCAAAGAACCCTAGCAAAACTGGAGTCAAATGCAGTCAGGGAAAAAAGGTTCTCCGCTGGTTAGAGTCATACATGGTATGAAGGAAGATGGTTGTGGTTGTCGGAGGTCAGCCATCTCAGCTCCAGGACACCTCTGCAGGAGTTCCTCAGGATAGTGTCCTAGGCCCAACCATCTTCAGCTGCTTCATCAATGCCCTTCCCTCCATTGTAAGGTCAGAAGTGGGGATGTTCACCGATCATTGCACAATGTTCAACACCATTAAGGGGAGGCAATGGCCTAGTGGTATTATCGCTGGACTGTTAATCCAGAAACCTGGATAACATTCTGGGGAGCTGGATTCAAATCCCGCCGCGGCAGATGATGGAACTTGAAATCAATAAAATATCTGAAATTAAGAATCTAATGATGACCATGAATCCATTGTCAGGAAAAACCCATCTGGTTCACTAATGTCCTTTAGGGAAGGAAACTGCCATCCTTACCCAGTCTGGCCTACATGTGACTCCAGATCCACAGCAACGTGGTTGACTCTTGCCATCTGAATGGCCCCAGCAAGTCAAAGGATAATCAGGGACAGGTAACAAATGTGGGCCCAGCCTGTAACATCCACATCCCTGGAAAGAACTGAGTTCTGAATGAGGTATCTTGCAATGAAGAAGTGGCCCATTTGGCTCCTGGTGCCTGTGGCAACATTTAGCTGGAGGCCGACCAAAGCGACCACAATGGGCCGAGTGGCCTGATTCTGTGCTGTAAGATTTGCTGAGAGCTGGAAATTGCCATCTTTGACATCCAGCCACTGCCCCTCAGATAGGAGTCTGCATAATGGCCTAAAATAATTCTTTGTCTCGACAGAGTGTGGGTCAAACATTTTGCCTGGCAGCTTTCTGCTGCAAAGGTGATTGTTGATTTCTTCTACACTGAGACATCTGTTTCCTTCCTTTCACTAATTTGAAGACGATGCCCCTTTTCCAGCCAAGTCAGCGAAACATTTCCTCCTGAGATCCTAATTAATATCCTCCTGGGATCTTCATTTAATTTTACTGCCCTCTGCAATATCACCTTCCGAGTGCGCCAATTAATTTAATTTACTGCCAGAAAATATCAAAGAATACAACAAAAGTCATCAGGACTTTTTCTTTACCCAGCAGCAGACACACATTTACTTCTTTCCTCTCCTCGAGTAATGGTGTTTATTGCTATCATTTCACTGATCAGGTGTTCTCGTTACATTTGCTAAACGTAATGTCTTTTCTGCTGTTCTGAAATGTGTAGGCACCTCACAGTAAGTTCTTCCCGTACCATTTTGTTGAAGTCACTTATCCAAAGGACATCATGTGAGGTCAAGTCATGTTCTCATTGAATGGTGGAACAGGCTCGATGGGCTGAATGGCCTCTCCTGTTCCTATGTTCCTTTCTAGATGGTTGGCTGTGCGGTAATGTCACTGGGCTAGCAATCCAGAAATCCAGAACAATGTTCCAAAGATGTGGCTTCAAATCTGTTTCTGGCATCTGATAGAATTTCAATTCAATTAATTCGACCTGGAAGTGAAGTCTAATCTCAGTAATGGAGCCTACATTCCCTCCAGTGGATGTTTGAATATGGCAGTGGTAGGAGGACATGACAGTTGATGTGTGCGTGGTTGTAGTGAATGTTGGTGACCGCTCTCCTCAATTTTCTTTGCAACAACCCATCTGATTCACCCACCCTCCCCTCCTTTGGGGAAGGCAATTTACAGTCTTCCCCAGTCTGTGTGACTCCAGACCCACAGCAATGTGGCTGACTCTTAAAAAACCTTCTGAGATTAAGAAGCAAACCACTCAGAGCAAGGGCAAGCAGGGACCTGCAACAAAAGCTGGCCTTGTTGGTGAGGTGAGGTGAGAGTGACAGCCCTTTACATTAAGGCTGCATTTGACCAAGTGTGGCATCAAGCAAAACTGGAATCAATGGGTATCAGGGGACAAACTCTCGGCTGGTTGGAGACATACCTGACACATAGGAAGACTGTTGTGGTTGCTGGACGTCAGTCATTTCGGCTCCAGGACATCTCTGCAGGAGTTCTAGTGTTCTCGGCCCAACCATCTTCAGCTGCTTCGTCAATGACCTTCCCTCCATCATAAGGTCAGAAGTGGGGATGCTCACCGAAGGTTGCACAATGTTCAGCACCACCTACAGCTCCTCAGATACTGAAGCAGTCCATGTTCAAATACAATAATTTGGACAATATCTAGGCTTGGGCTGACAAGTAACATTCACAGATCATAGAATCCCTACAGTATGGAAACAGACTATTAGGCCCAACAAGTCCACACTGCCCTTCCAAAGAGCATCCCACCCAGACCCATCCCCCTACCCCTGCATTTCCCATGTCTAACCCACTTAACCTAAACATCCCTGGGCACTATGGGCAATTTAGCGTGGCCGATCCACCTAGCCTGCACATCTTTGGACTGTGGGAGGAAACCAGAGCACCCAGAGGAAACCCGCACAGACACGGGGAGAATGTGCAAACTCCACACAGACAGTCACCCGAGGGTGGAATCGAACCCGGGTCTCTGGCACTGTGTTATTCACCATATAAACACTGTGGCTATAAGAGCAGATCAGAGCAGCAAGTAACTCACCTTCTGACTTTCCAAATCCTGTCCACCATCTACTAGGCACAAGTCAGGAGTGTGATGGAATACTCCCCACTTGCCTGGACAGGGGCAGCTCCAACAACACTCAAGAAGCCTGACACTATCCAGGACAAAGCATCCCGCTTGATTGGCACCACATCCACAAGCATCCACTCCCTCCACCACCGACGCTCAGTAGCAGCAGTGTGTACCATCTACAAGATGCACTGCAGAAATTCACCAATGATCCTCAGACAGCACCTTCCAAACCCACGGCCACTTCCATCTAGAAGGACAAGGGCAGTAGATACATGGGAACACCACCACCTCCAAGTTAAATACCAAAAGAACTGCAGATGCCATAAATCAGGAACAAAAACAAAGTTGCTGGAAAAGCTCAGCAGGTCTGGCAGCATCTGTGAAGGAGAAAACAGGATTAACATTTCCGGTCCAGTGACCCTTCCTCAGAACTGATGGTGGCTGGGAAAATGTCAGTTTATATGCAGAAAATAGGGAGGTGGATGGGGCAGGGAGTAAACAATAGGATAGAGCCCAAAGAGAGAGAAAGACAGTTGGACAGACAAAGGAGTTGCTAACGATCAGCCTGCGAGGGTGAATAGTTGTTAATGGGGACTGTTAGTGACTAACAACAGGGGCTGTGTAATGGCAAGCCATATCATAACAAGTTATATATGCTTATGTTTCGCTCTATATGCTTATCTCTGTCTCTGGCTTGCTACAGTATTCCAGTGAAGCCCAATGTAAGCTGGAGGAACAAGCTGCAGTTCTGAGGAAGGGTCACCAGACCCAAAATGTTAACTCTGTTTTCTCCTTCACAGATGCTGCCAGACCTGCGGAGCTTTTCCAGCAACTTCTGTTTTTGTTCCTGGAGGAACAACACCTCATTTTCCATTGGCGACCCTGCGGCCCTCCGGACTCAATATCGAGTTCAATAATTTTGGGGCCTAAACTCTCCCATGTCCCAGCCCCGCACCCCACACACCAGGGCTTGTTACCACATAGCCTGCCATTACACACCCCCTGTTGTTAGTCACTAACAGTCCCCATTAACAACTATTCACCCTCCCAGCCTGATCATTAGCAACTCCTTTGTCTGTCCAACTGTCTTTCTCTCTCTTTGGGCTCTATCCTATCATTTACTCCCTACCCCACCCACCTCCCGATATTCTGCATATAAACTGACGTTTTTCCAGCCACCATCAGGTCTGAAGAAGGGTCATCGGACCCGAAACGTTAACTCTGTTTTCTCCTTCACAGATGCTGCCAGACCTGCTGAGCTTTTCCAGCAACTTTGTTTTTGTACCACTTCCAAGTTCCCCTTCATGCCCCTCACCATCCTGACTTGGAAACATGTCACCATTCCTTCACTGTCACTGGATCAAAACCCTGAATTCCCTCCCTAAGGGCATTGTGGGTCAACCTACAGCAGGAGGACTGCAGTGGTTCTAGAAGGCAGCTCACTGCCACCTTCTCAAGGGGCAAGAAGGGATGGGTGATAAATGCTGGGCCCAGCCAGAGACACCCACATCTCACGAATGAATAAAGAAAATTACCCACATCCCCTAAAAGAGTAAACGAAAAAACTGTCTTCCTAAACCACTCACCCAAACCTTTTCATCACCTAAGGCCATACTACGCCGCCTCTTTGAAAACCTTTGACATTCCTTCCACTCCGTAAACCCTGGGGCAATGGGCTCCTGTATCGTTTGTGTCCTGGTCCTATTGCGGTGCTTAATGGTTTAATTGTTCTGTTTTTGATTACATGTCTGTTTTCTACAGATGTTCACTGAACTTGATTAATTGAGCCTGGGCGCTGACTCAGGGAAAAATATAAACGAAGCCGCAGAAAGATCTGGAAACCAAAACTCAGGCATGGAGTATACATCTTGAAGCTGTGTGAATCAAACGTGTCACACACATAGGGAGTTATATCATCTCTGTCTAGCTCTGAGATGTTACTATACAATACGCATCTCAGTATACCCACTGTCTACCCATTCCATGCTTTGCTATAATCTCCGGAGTATCCCAGAATTCTTTTCTTGCTTCCTTCTTCCTCACACTTGGAGAGACTGGAGAAGCTGGGGTTATTCTCCTTACTGCAGAGAAGGTTCAGGGGATTTTAACACAAATCACGAGGAGTAAGTTAGGAGTAAGTCCCACTGACAAGAAGCATTTCCAACTGAAGGAGATACATTTAATAATAAACAAAAGAACAGAGGATTTATTTTATATTCCATGAGTTACAATCTCTAACGAGCTGTCAGAAAGAGAGGTGAAAGCAGATTCAGTAGGAACCATTAAAAAGGAATATATGCTTAAAGTGGGAAGAAAGTACAGAGTTATGGGGAAAGAACAGGCAAGGGGTCTAATTGGATAGCTCCTTCAAAGAGCTAACAGTCATGATGGCTTTCCTCTGCGCTGTCAGATTCTTGGGTTCTGTGTGTTATCCATCATCTCAAACCATCCTGGTGACTCCTGTGGATTTGTACAGCTCGGAGCACTCCTGCTATCTCACTTTGATCCCTCCAACAGAAACATCTTCCCTGCACCCAGACTGTTTGCTTTTGAGTTGGGAGACCCAGAATCAGGGACAATTAATAATAACGTAGTCACACATGAATCCTTTTGGGAATTTAGTGAACCAAGTCTACCCTGAATGAGGATAGAAAGTGGATTTTGCTGCCTCGGGGAATGATTGATACAAAGACTGGAGAGAGATGGAAGGAGAATCCAGATATAAATGGGGGAGAAAGGGATAGAAGGATATGGTGGGAGCTGGCTCATATAGAACATAATAACTAGGACAGACCTTTGGGAAGAATGGCCTTAAAAACTATGCAATGAAATATAATGCTTTTGAAACTACTTCTACCATCTTTTCAAGCAGAACATTCTAGATCATGGAGGAGGTAGTGATGCATTGAAAATGTCACTGGACTAGTAATCAGGAACACCAGGCTAATGCTCCAAGAATGTCGATTTGAATCTCACCAAAGCAGATGGTAAAAATTTGAATTAAATTAAGTAACAATTTTGCCTAATGGTGACCATTGTTGATTGTAATAAAAACCCCATCTGGTTCACCACTTATCCTTTAAGGAAGGAAATCTGTTGTCTTTACCTGGTCTGGCCTACATGTGACTCCAGGGCCACAGCACCTGCCATTTTGGCAATTAAGGATGGACAATAAATGCATCTCATTATGAAGCAAAAATGAAAGCTCTTCCAGAATCTCAATGAAAAGAAATTTCCTGTCGATATAAAACTACAGTTGATATAACTTTTCATCAAGTTTTCAATATGAGCAAATGAAACACTCTTCACTTTCTAGTAACCAACTCGATGAGCAATCCCTGTGAGTCCCTTTGGTGGACCTGAACCCTGTGCTGTGCTAATCCAAGGGAGAAACAGTTTGTTCCCAAGGAAACACAAGGCTTTACAAATCGCTGCCATGGTCAGTTCACTTGAAGGGAATAAAGAGCGTGTGTGAGCCCTCAGAACAAAACCATAAAGGTCTCATGATATAGCAGCAGAATTATGCCATTTGGCCCATCGAGTCTGCTCAGCCATGCAATGATGGCTGGTATGTTTCTCAACCCCATTCTCTACCCTTCTCCCTCTAACCCTTGATCCCCTTAGCAATCAAAAATCTATCTATGTCCGTCTTAAATACACTTAATGACTTGGTCTCCATATCCCTCTGCAGCAAAGAGTTTCACAGATTAACCACCCTTTGGTGGTTGAAATTCATCCTCAGCAACAAAGGCTCGGGATCTTAGGTTGAGGATAGAGAAGCACTTGTATGATTTGAGAAAAGTAAACCTGTGGATGTGTTTTAACTTCGGTACTGTCATGAGGGCTTTCTGTCAGCTGCTGTATCCTAGAGATTGCGACAAGAAAGAAAATGGAGAAAGGGATCTGAGCCGAGAGAGAGAGAGAGAGTGAGGTTATGTGCCTGAAGGAAATGGCACTGATGTTACAACAGAAGCGAGTGCTGAGTTAGAAGGTGGAGCATCTTATCAAGACCCTAATGGAAGATCCAAAAAGAAGTGTTGGAGGGTTAAAGAACAGAGACTTCTCTTCACTCATCCCCTCTTCCCCCTATTTCTCTCTTTACCTTCCCTTCCTTCACCCTCCTCACTCAGTGTCTAATACTGCACTTTGTTTGATATTTTCCATGTGGTGGTAATGATTTTGCTCTGCCCAAATTGTTCACTTTTATTTTGACTAATCATTTGGAAGGCTTTCAAACCACGAGGCAGCCTGACATACTGTTCCTTCGATGCCAGATAAATCAATCAACTGTACAACTCCGAACTTGACAAAAAATTGGCTCCATTCTGTTGACAGCTCATATTTAGGTAGAAAGTGTAATGGAAAATCCACAGGGAGCGCTGATTTCCAATGGAAGGTCACAGAAAACTTAAAAGGATTAACACTAAAGTGTTAGGAGGGTACAAGATCAGGCTAGAATTGACTGATGAAATATTAAGCCCATTGTGAGCAATGTCATGGAGACTGTTCCCTATGGTCACGCTGTCTGCCACATCCAGTGGTATTAAAAAAAACAGATCCCTGGGTCCAAAAGGTATGGGTTGGAATCCTACTCCAGAGAACTGACCACAAAACCCACGTTTAAGCTCCCAGTGTTAGCACCGGAGGGGGTGAGGTGGAAGGAAGACCCCTGCTGAATGCGATTCGGCTCTCTCTAAATGAAGCCCCCATCCTCTGTTTAAAGTTGTTTTGAGTCATCGCCTGTATTGGGCTTTATCGTCTGGCGTGTCCTCAGTGTGACATTCCACAAGATAGAGTGTCAGAGCCAGGACAGTAACATTCAATATGACAGTGCCATTCCCAAGTCAGGTGTCTGTGCTTCAGGCAATTCTGAGCTTTTAAAGAAAACCCAGAGCCAAAATTCTAAAGAAGACAGATCCATGCAGGAGGCAGAGTAAAGATTTTGTTTTATTTGCAAGCAAGAAGGCTGGGCTGTTCACCTCTAACTTAAAGGCTTTTACTTGCCTCAAGCTGACTTGAATTTTGGAATTTCAGGATTACATGTTGTGGGAAAGAAGCAGAAGACACTGAAGTCTATGGGGTGCTTGCTGCTGTACACTGTGCAACTACATTGCTTCCCTTGCTTCAGGGTTCAGTTGGGTGAAAAATACAGGGTGTACCCTTGAGGAGGCAGAATCCTGTGGCAGTACAGTGTTTGCTTTACAGTTACTGATTGATTTGACTTTGCAAGTCATTTAAGCTGGAAATGCACGGCACTGCACATTATTTCAACTTGTACTTTAGCCTTTCTGGGCTAGAAATGTCTGCAGTAACTTAACATTGGCTTTAACATTGATTCCAATGGGAAACCATGATTCACTTAAAGTTGCTTCACTTAAAGTCATGCTTGGCAAGAAAGCAATCACAACTTTAAATGAGGACTGACTGTATTGGGGGCAATGGGAGTGTGTGGTGCTTCATGGATGAAACTTTAAACTCAGTCCTCTTTAGTGATGGCGTTCTCAGGCTGCATTCAAAGGAGCTGAAGGAAGTTCTCCTCAGTGTCCTGCCTGATAGCTGGGAAGCTGGTGCGGGCTTCACTGGCAACAGCCATCTCAACAGAAAGTTGGCTTTCCTTCTCATGGGTGTTCACGATCGTTTGAGTCAAGGATAAGTTCAGAGATGACCTCTGCTCCGTGGCTGCTACTGTGGAGAGTCAGACAAGCCAATCATTCTCAACAACTTCAATGGAATAGTTGGGCATATCATCAGGCATGAAAAGGGGTGATCACAATAAATGAGGTAACTGAAATTGTCTCTTCTTGCTGGAGGTGAGCTGTTAACCAACAACGATATCATTTGCCTCTTGGATCACAATGTCTTGGATGAACTCCCATTATTCTATACATGGGCATCTCAACAACAGTATCATCCTGAGAAAGCATGTGTAATGTCAGCCAAATGTGAGGCTGATTGATGGACCAATCACTGTAATATTTTAAAGCTAAAACTCAAGATCCTTTGCACCCAAAGGCCAAACGGTGAAGATGTATCTCAGTGTCTCAAAGCTGATGGGGGCACTCGTGAAGAAATCACTTAGAGGACTTACAGCAAAACCAGACATTCAGTGCACTGAAGGTGACTGGGTGACCTTGAGGCACATAGTGAATCCACTGGTCGAGGGATCTTGGCCCCAGCTCTCATAAACATTTGAGTTGTGGAAAGTAGCATCATCTCTGCAAGGTTCTCCTGAATGTCAGGTCATCACTATCCAAGCATGAAGGTGTCTGAAACACTCACAGCACTGTCCAAGCTCAGAAAGACCTAAAACACTCACTGCATCAGAAATCAGACCAATCTCCACCACACGCACACCACAGAGATCAGAAGGAAATCTATGATGCTGTGAAATCAGCCTGTGGAGCCAGGGCTATGGGATTGCCACCAATCCTACCCAAACCCCCAGAGGCAGCCCCATGACTGGACACCTCCACACTGGGCATCCCATAACAGGTGGCTGCCAGGTTTTCAAGGCCGAAGGTCCAATTAGAGGATCCTCAGCAATGTCAGGCCACCAGGAGAGATGTCAGGGCAGGTGAGCACCTCTCTGCAGATCTATTCATGGATGAGGCTACAGTCTGTCATTACCCTGCAGGCACCACTAATGGGGAACACAGCTCTGGTATTCCCGTGGCCATCTGCCAGGAGGTTGACATGATGGAGTGAGATGGGCTAGCACAGCCTCAAAGTGGAGCCTTTGCTAGACTAATAGACTAGTTATCCACTTCCCGGTTCACAGTTGTCCCAGGGACATGTCCCCTGGGGAATCATGTCAGGAGGTTAACTCAGTGCTGCGTCTGCTATCTCCCTGTCCCCCAGCCCAGGACTCCTACCTGTTTACTGGGAAAATATAGCCCATTGTGCACTAATTTACAAACCCTCATGATCTGATGTGTGAGCATTTTTAACAACCTGTTCATCTTTCCAAGACTTGTGTTTACCGATCCCCCTAGTTTCCACTGCTCCTGCCTCCCCTTTTAAAATGGTAGCTTTTAGTCTTGTAACATTTTAATTCTGTTTTAACGTTGTTATTTACAGTTTTCTGATCCAATATAATAAACCAAAACATGCTTAAGGGGCTGGTTTCCAGTCGAGAAGTTTATAAGTGAGAAAAGGCACATCATTATTGGTCATTTAATTCTGTGCAGAAGTCAATAATTTTCAAATGACAGTGTCGACTGGAAGTGTCCCTTCATCAAGAATGACTGGGTGATCCCACGCTGTGTACCCCACAATGTCTCGGGGCTGCTTGGTTACACATCACAATGTCACGTGGAAGCAGATATACAAAGATACACTGGGATGCAGCAAATAAATCCCACCAGCATTCAATGCTTGATGTGTTTGATCCAGTTTCTGATTATCCACTTTTGCCCAGAGCATTTCTGCAAGGATAATCGCAGGCCAAAGTTAGCATCCTTGGTCATTTCCACCTCCAAGCAGCGTCCTGTGTCTCTGTTAATAATCGGCCCATTCTGCAAAAGAAAGTCAATGTGTATTACCAAATCGCACTCTTAGGAATTGTCAACGGCATAGTTTTCTGATTTTATTTTCACTTTGGAGAGTAGAACATACCAAACATGTGGTACACACACACACACAAACACAGAAGATGCAAGCAGGAGTAGGCCATTCTCATCCAACGGCTCATCATTGCGGCTCATCATCCAACACAACGGCCTGCTCCAGCTGTTTCCTCACATCCTTTGATCCCTTTCTCCCCAAGAGCTGCGTTCAACTCCTTGAAATCATACACAGTTTTGGTCTTCGACATGAGGTCAGTAGTCCAATGGGTTTATTTGAAATCACAAGCTTTCGGAGCGCTGCCCCTTCTTCAGGTGAAGCCTTCACCTTACAATGGGGCAGCACTCCGAAAGCTTATGATTTCAAACAAACCCGTGGGACTATAACTTAATGTCGTGTAACTTCTGACTTTGCCCACCCCAGTCCAACACTGGCATTTCCATATCATGTTTTGGCCTTGACTACTTTCTGTGACAGAGAATTCCACAGGCTCCTCATTTTCTGGGTGAAGAAATTTCGCCTCATTTCTGTCCTAAATGGTCTACCCCTTGCCCTAAGAGAGTGACCCCTGGTCATTGGTAACATCGTCCCTGCAGCATGGTGGCTCAATGGTTAGCACTGCTCCCTCACAGCACCAGAGACCTGGGTTCAATTCCACCCTCGGGCGACTGTCTGTTTGGAGTTTGCACACTCTCCCTATGTCTGCGTGGGTTTCCTCTCACAGTCCAAAGATGTGAAGGCTGGGTGGATTGCCCATGGAAAATTGCCTGAAGTGTTGAGGGATGTGTAGATTAGGCGGGTTATAGCAGGATGGATCTGGGTGGGATGTTTCTGTGGATCGGTGTGAACTTGTTGGGCCGAAAGGCCTGTTTCCACACCGTAGGGATTCTATGATTCTACCCTGTGTAGTCCTGTTGGCATTTCATAGGTTTCTATCAGATCTTCCCCCGACCTTCTTCTGTGAATGTAGTCCTAACCAATTGAATCAGTCCTGCCATCCCAGGAATCATTCTGGGGAACCTTTGCTGCTCTCCCTCCATAGAACATCCTTCCTCAGATAGGGAAACTGAAATGACATGACACAACACTACCCACAGAATCAGAAGTGTCCCAACAAAATATCAGTTAAGCTAAAGAATTAAGATATAAAAAATTATAATTTTAAGGTACAATTTAGTCTAGAAGTTTAG
Organism: Ginglymostoma cirratum; assembly: GCA_024137785.1. NCBI lineage: Eukaryota > Metazoa > Chordata > Chondrichthyes > Orectolobiformes > Ginglymostomatidae > Ginglymostoma > Ginglymostoma cirratum. Next base: position 39,652,026 of record JAHRHZ010000099.1, read on the forward strand.
AATTCAAGTGGAGTGTGAACACCAAAGAGAAAGGTTGTTTAGAAGGAATAAATTAGAAGCTGCAAGAGTGAGGATTGAAGTGGATGGGGTGACATTGGGACAAATGATAACAGAAGGTGGCAGATGTGCTGCAGGAGGTAGAGGAAGGATAAAGATGGCCAGAGGTAATTTTCTGAAGATGATGGATGTGTCAACAACAGGGAGGCTCAAGGTTGTTACAAGGAAAACACTCATCAGATGCTGCATTTTCTCTGCTTTCCTGTAAACTTAAGAGCCCCAGACAATAAGTAAAGGTCTGTGGATGAAATTGTATGCCTTTGAAATGTGGACTATAAAACACGTGCTGCAAATTCCACAGAGACACCATAAGACAGTGAAAGAAAGGGAGTGTTTGGAAGAGCAAAAGGATTGCTTAAAAAATGGCTGTTTGATTGGATCCAGAAAGTGGCAGGGATGTCTCCCAGAGGCAGAGTTGGGGACGAGGGTAGGCAGCTGGAAGAGGGTCAACCAAGGCACAGTTGGGTGATGGATGTCACTGAGATGTTGCAGTCCAGCTATGACTTGGATGTGAGAAGGTGTTTTTTTTTATTCACTACTGGGATGTGTGTGTCACTGGCTGGGCCCAGCATTTCTTGCCCATCCCTAATTGCCCCTTGAGAAGGTGGTGGTGAGCTGCCTTCTTGAACCGCTGCAGTCCATGTGCTGTGGGTTGTCCCTCAATGCCCTTAGGAAGGGAATTCCAGGATTTTGGCCCAGCAACAGTGAAGGAACAGCGATATATTTCCAAGTCAGGATGGTGAGTGACTTGGGGGGGGGGCAACCTGCAAGGGGGTGGTGTCCCCATGTATCTGCTGCCCTTGTCCTTCTAGATGGAAGTGGTCATGGATTTGGAAGGTGCTTTGGTGAATTTCTGCAATGCATCTTGTAGATGGTACACACTGCTGCTACTGAGCGTCAGTGGCGGAGGGAGTGAATGCTCGTGGACGTGGTGCCAATCAAGCGGGATGCTTTGTCCTGGATAGTGTTGAGCTTCTTGAGTGTTGTCGGAATGTAAGACTGATGAGGGTTTTGTACAATGAAAGGACAATGACAGAAGATCTCCTGCTGGAGAAGCTACACACAGCAGAGAGAGAGGACAGAGGAGATTTATATTCTTTGCTGTGAGGAAAATGTGGATTCCATCAAAGATTTCAAACACACACACAGATACATGTACTTACTGTTTCCAGCATGATAAATAAAGACCAAATTATTTCTTGAAAGGTATGTTGATGTTTGTAGCCACAAAAGGATTTAGATTTATATAGCACTTTTCATAGCACATGGAAATATTTGTAATCAACTTGTTAAGGGATATTCTGACACATCTCTGGAGCAGGTGGGCTTTGAACCTGAGTCTCCTAGCTCAGAGGTAGGGACACTATCACTGTGCTACAAGAGCCCTTTTACTACCTGGTATGCCCAAGCAGTCTCCCATCCAAGTACTAGCCAGGCCTGACCCTGCTTAAGCTTCTAGAATCAGACAAGATTGGGCATTTTCAGCCTAGTTTGGTCAAAGAGAAGTAGGAAACGAGGGGGTTGACATACGCAACGCAAAATCCCACTAGCCGTAACATAACAATCAGAAGGTCATTGTGATAAATTTTGTCCAAGACACAGTGGACAGCTCCTCGGCTGTTCTTGTAAACACTGCACACCCAGCAGCAGGGTGCATGAAACCGCCGCAGTAATGCAGAAGCAAAATACTGCAGATGTGGTCAATCTGAAATAAAACTTTGGAACACTCGGGGGGGTCAGGCTGGATCGGTGAGGCGAGAGAAACTTCTGATAAAAGGCCATGGACTGGGGCCTTTAACTCTGTTCCACTCTTCGCAGACACTGCCAGACCTGCTGAGTATCTCCAATGTTTCCTGTCCCACTGAATATCCCATCCGTAAACAGGACCTCCTGTCAGTGCAGCACTTCCTCGACATGGGCATTTGAAGCTGGGATAACTGTGCGTGCAGGGACATTGCCATCAGTCCCTTTCCCTTTCTGTGTCTAAGCTACTATTGAGGTTATCATGAAGGTCTCTCCTTCTGATCCTCTCCCTTGCCTGAGGTGCACCAACCCTCAGGTTAAACCACTTCCAGTTATCTCTCTCTCTCTCTCTCTAATGAGAGAGCAGCCGTACTATTGAGTCTTAACAATAAGATGCTCTTGATCTTAACAAGATGTACTCAATTGCAAAATATCAATCAGGTACAAGTTTCGTTAACAAAACCAACATTACTGCTGAAACTATGAGGTGATCTCAGAGTCACTGGGTTAGTAATGCAGAGACCCAGGACATGATCTGAAGGAAGGCTTTTGTGGCACAATAGTAGTGTCCCCACCTCTGAGCTAGGAGGCCCAGGTTCAAGTCTCACCAGCTCCAGAGCTGTGTCATGACATCCCTGAACAGGCTGATAGAAAATATCTGTGAGGCACCCTGGTGAGGAGTCTGCATGGCAGAGGAACTGAGTTTCAGAGGGGCAAGGTTATGCTGCAGCTCTATAAAACCCTGGTTAGACCCACACTTGGAACACTGCGTTCAGTTCTGGTCACCGCATTATAGGAAAGATGTGGAAGCTTTAGAGCGGGTGCAGAGGAGATTTACCAGGATTCTGCCTGGACTGGGGGACAGTTCTTATGAGGAAAGGTTGAGGGAGCTGGGGTTTCTTTCATTGGAGCGAAGAAGGATGAGAGGTGACTTGATAGAGGTGTACAAGATGATGAGAGGCATAGATACAGTGGATAGTCAGAGACTTTTTCCCAGGGCGGAAATGACTATCACGAGGGGGCATAATTTTAAAGTGATTGGAGGAAGGTATACAGGAGATGTCAGAGGTAGGTGCTGCACACAGAGAGTGGTGGGTGTGTGGAATGTGTTGCCGGCAGTGGTAGAGGAGTCAGATACTTTAGAGACTTTTAACTGACTCTTGGATGGGCACATGGATAGCAGTAAAATGTAGGGCATGCAGGGTAGTTTGATCTGAGTAGGATAACAGGTCGGCACAACATCGTGGGCCAAAGGGCCTGTACTGTGCTGTACTGTTCTATGTTCTTAAACAGGGGATATTTGCAGGGCTGTGGAGAACGAACGAGACGGGATGGGGGAGGAACTTGGTAATTAAATCGGCATGATATGTTTGCAGGGTATTGTCACAACAGCCTGAAAATCAAGCTCGATTCCATACCTCAGCCACCAGTTGGTCAAACCTAAGTCCTCTATTGATTCTCAATACATCTGGGAAGTACCTCACTCCCAGACCCATAATAGTCAAGGGCTGAACCTCCTTTCAGTTATCCTTTCCCCTCTCATGAACAGCTCATGTTGATGAATAGTTTCCAATTATTCCATCATTCTTTCTCCTTTGGATCTACCACAGAGCAAACAGAACAACATTACCTGTGTGAAATCCCAGAGTTTCTGTTTTGCTCTGGGCACCTCATCGCATTTTCTGAGACTTGGGGACTTGATTCTTCTGTCGTCGATTAAACATTTGGTGTCGGGTAGGAAATTTGTTGATCCCAGGGGTCCGAGTTGCAGAAGCCCCTCAGTGGTGTAACGGACCAGCTGGGGAAATGAAGAAGTCAGCCAACCATTAACCTCAACACTGCTGTTAGCTTTGAACATAAACTATCACATAAAGATGCAAATTATTAAGGCCCACTCTGATCACAAGAAGTTGGCGACCCTGCGGGTAATGGCTTTGTGTACGAGCCAGAAGCTGTAGATTTGTGTCCGGGATTTCGACACTGAATCTCGACTGACCCTTCCAGGGAAACACTGACAGGGCGCTGCAATGTCAGAGGCGCTGACTGAGATAGTAAACTGAGGCCCCATGTTCTCTCTGCGGTCAACGTACAAGATCCCGTCGGCACCATTTAGACAAACGGAGGTGGTATTCATTCCAATCTCATCATCGATATTTATCCCTCAACCAAAATTATTCAAATTAAAACAGGTGACTTGGTCATTACCACAGTGCCGCCCGTGCGATCTTGCTGTGTGAAAATTTTCTGCTGTGTTTCCTGCATTACAACAGTGACCGCACCTCAGAAAGCAACTCTTTGGAGGGAAACCCAAGGTGGTTAAAGTCGCTATGGAAATGCACATTCTGCCTTTGTCTTAGCATTGAGAAGGTGTGCAGAGTTCAAGCCCCATAGCCTTGGCTGACACTCCAGGGTAGCACCATGGGAAAACCGCACTGCTGTGAGCCATGCGGTTAAACCCAGGCTCCCCCTGCTCGTGAGAGCATAAAGTTCGATGGCCTGAGAATAACTGCTTCTGGTGACATCCTGCAGTTGCTACTTCAAAAAGCTCGCACGGCTGGTTTGTAACATCAACAGTGTGGGTTCAATTCCCAGGGCGGCTGAGGTTATCCCTCCCCCTGCCTGAGATCCGCTGAACATCAGGTTAAACCACCACCAGTCATCTCTCTCTCTCTAATGAGAGGGTAGGGCTATGGCGACTTTACTCTCATTGAAGGAAATCTGCTGTCCTTACCCACTTACATGTGACTCCAGACGCACAGCAATGTGGTTGATTCCTAACTGCTGTCTGGGCGATAATTCAATTAAATTCAAAGCTACAGTAAATTTACATCAGTCCCACTTTCCCGCACTAGGCCCATTTCCTTTAAGTGCTTATCCAAGTTCTTTTTAAAGTTGTGAGGTTTCCCACTACATTCCAGAACCCCACCACTGTCTGGGTGAATTATCTTTTTCCTCAAATCTCCTCTAAACATCCAGCCTTTCACTTCAAAATGATGCCCCTTGTTGCTGACCCTTCAGCCACGAGAATAGCTGCCTTCTTATAGATCTTATGTAAACATATAAGATTATGAAGGGAATAGATAAGGTGGAGGCAGGGAGGCTGTTTACGCTAGCAGGTGAAACTAGGACGAGAGGGCATCACCTCAAAATAAAGGGAAGCAGATGTAGGACTGAGGTCAGGAGGAACTTCTTCACCCGAAGGATTGTGAATCTGTGGAATTCCCTGCCCAGTGAAGCGGTTGAAGCTACCTCGCTGAATGTTTTTAAGGCAAGGCTAGATAAATTTTTGAACAGTAAAGGAATTAAGGGGTTATGGTGAGTGGGCAGGTAAGTGAAGCTGAGTCTCAAAGATCAGCCATGATCTTATTAAATGGCGGGACTACTCCTGCTCCTAGTTCTTATGTTCTTATATTCTTATGTTCCTATCCACCCTGCCCCACGTCCCTCATAATGTTATAGACCTCCATCAGGTCCAATCTCAAACTTCTCTGCTCCAAAGAAAACAACCCGAGCTTATCCAGCCTCCCTCCATTGCTGAAACGCTCTGTCCCAGGCAATATCCTCACCCAAGTTTGAAGTTTGTCTCCCCTCTTATTCTGGATCACACCCAGCAATATCATATCTTTGTATCATCTTAAAACATTTTAATTAGATAATGGTCAGTGGAACTCAGACTAATTCACTGTCTGAAACACTGTAAGATATACAAAATGATAAAGTGGTTAAATAAATGCAGTCGTTAGTATGGTAAAAGACATCAGTCACTTCAATGTTATGGTCTTGGATCTGTCACTTTTGAACAGGCTAAGACTAACGCAGTCATCTCTGAGAGAAGCAATTCCCAATAATTACTTCCACTTCAATAAAACGTCAGCATTCTTAATGAATGCTGGATGTCAAGGACAGGATGAAGTCAGTCTAGTGATGCCCTAAAACACTTCCAGGGATAAATATGTGAGGCAGTAAATCGTCCTGAACTGAGGGAGGAAGAGTTCAAACTGTGAGAGCGAAGCCGCCAAAGGACAAAGGCCCGTGAAGCAGAAAGTGCAGCAAGTGAGATGATAATGGGGGGCGGGGAAGCATCATTTACTAGCTCTATGTTGAAGTCACTGGCCACTATGAAGTTTGCTTTAGTGACTAGACATAAACCTTCCCTTGTTCCATCCCTCCACCAACACCTTTCCCCTTCTATCCATCCCGTATTCCACCTTGCACCTTCTCCTTATTGCCCCACCCTATCCCTCTTCCCAAACCTCGCTTCCACCAATTATATTTTCCTTTCACCCCCACCCCCACCTCTCCCCTGCCCCTGCGTCCTTCCCCCTTTTGAGGCTTTACAGTGGAATTGTGGTGAGTCAACCTCAGATAATCCTGAACACCCAGTTGTAGGCCATTGCTGTTAGCAGAGCAGGAGATCACATGGAAGGAAGCCTGTGATAAAGTGAAGCTCTGGATTGGTAACAAAAACGGAAGTTGCTGGAGAAGCTCAGCAGGTCTGGCAGCATCTGTGAAGGGAAGAACAGAGTTAACATTTCGGGTCCGGTGAACCAGTTCTAAGGAGGGGTCACCGAACCTGAAACGTTAACTCTGTTTTTTCCTTCACAGATGCTGCCAGACCTGCTGAGCATTTCCAGCAACTTCTGTTTTAATTCCTGATTTACAGCATCCACAGTTCTTTTGGTTTTTACTCCGGATTGGTAACTCAAGATCAGCTGACCCTTGCATGTTTGTCACACGATTGCACCAACCAATCAAAACAGAGCTAGGCCCCAGTAGCAATTTCTCAGGTTGTGGGAATACAGAAGAATAAGACGCACTGTTACTGAAACATACAAGATTCTCAGGGATTTGACAGGGTTGATGCAGAATAGTTGATTCCCCTAGTGGGGGAGTCTAGGACTAGAGGACATCATCTCAGAATAATGTCTCACACATTTAAGACAGAGACGAGGAGTAATTTCTTCTCTCAGAGGATGGTGAATCTGTGGAATTCTTTATCACACAGGGCTGTTGAGGCTGGGTCATTAAGTGTATTCAAGGTTAAGATTTTTAATCAGGAAGGGAATCGAGGGTTTTGGAGAAAGGAATGGAAGATGGAGTTAAGGATTATCATGTCAGTCATGATCTAACTGAATGGTGAGGTAGACTCGATGGGCTGAATGGCCTACTTTTATCCTTAAGGTCTTACGATCTAAAGCCTGCACCAACTTCTCAAACAAATACACACCAAAAGACAATGTCAACGTGAATGAAACCAAACTGATTGATTTTTTACAAAATTATTTGTTCATGGGATGAGGGCGTCACTGTCTAGACCAGAATTTATTGCTCTTCACTAATTACCCATTGGATCCTCAAGAACCAACCATGTGGCTGTGGGTCTGAAGTCACATATAAGCCAGACCAGGTAAGGGCAGTAGATTTCCTCCTCTAATGGGGCATAACTGAACCAAATGGATTTTTACAACCATCGACAGTTACATAGTCACCATTAAGCCAGTTTTCAATTCCAGATTTTTCTTGAAAGCGGAGTTGAGGATTATCAGATCAACCATGATCCCATTGAATGGTGGAGTAGTGAAGGCAGGATGGGCTGAATAGACTGCTTAAAAAAAAAACCCAAAAGAACTGCGGATGCTGTTCTCGGGGTGTTCTCGGGAAGGGTCACCGGACCCGAAACGTTAACTCTGTTTTCTCCTCCACAGATGCTGCCAGACCTGCTGAGCTTTTCCAGCAACTTCTGTTTTTGTTCCTGAATAGACTACTTCTTTATCTTATGTAATTGTGAATTTAAAGTACACCATCTGTCACCGTAGGAATCAAACCCATGTCCCCTGAGCATTAACTCAAGGTTCATGATTATCAATCCAGAGCCACGACCAGCTCCCCTTTTACCAGACTGTTCTTTGAAGTTTGAAGATGAAACGCGTGATGGTGGACAGTGAAGCAAGGGACTTGTCACTGGTGTACTCTATGCCAATACAGATGGTACCAAAAACACTGCTGCTCTTTGTGATGGACGAGTCTGAGAAGCCACATTTTTTTGTGTATGTCAAGAGACTTCTAACTAATTATGAGGCTAACAAACCCACCTCGATGTCCTTGCAGCAGTTTTGAGGTGTGGATCAGGAAAGCAGACAAAAATAAATCAATGGAAGAAAAGGAAGGTGACCAGAATGATAACCCTGAAGAGTTGCCTGCTCAGTCCTCCTGAACAAAGGCCATGGAGATGCTCAGGATTTCAAACTACAGGACAAAAACGTGGAAAATATGTTTGACTGCTTGACGACATGATGGATTCATCTGATGACAGAACGCCCAGCAGAAAAGGGTTACTGCCAGAGCTAACTCCTAATGTCTTTCAATGCCTTTTACTGGATAAGGTCTCATCATTGTAAACAAATTGAAAAATAAAGTCATTTTTGTTGTATTGCTATGTTTCCATTTCTTTTTCTCCAACATGGACTTAATTGTGATTTTACTGTATTTTTCTCTCTGCCTCTTCCTCCTTTCCCTCTACCTCCCTTCCCCTTCCCTCTTTCTCCCTTCCCTCTACCACCCTTCCTCACTTCCCTCTTTCTCCCTCCCCCTTCCTCCCTTCCCTCTACCTGCCTTTCCCCTTCCCTCTTCC
>JAHRHZ010000099.1:39660466-39679125 GCA_024137785.1 Ginglymostoma cirratum
ACCCTTCCTCACTTCCCTCTTTCTCCCTTCCCTCTTCCTCCCTTCCCGCTTCCTCCCTTCCCTCTCCTTCCCCACCTCTCTCCTTCTTTCTCCTTCTCCTTTTTTCCAGCTCTCTGCCTCCTGTTATGATCCTAGCTCATGTTATTACTGTTCAAGTCAGATCCCAGACAAAAATCTGGCTTGATAGATCACTTTTATTTTGATCTTTGGTTTTAACATGACGATCTCACACAGAAGCATAAACACACAATTTTGAGGATTTGGTTTTAACAATAAAACAGTAGTTTATATCACAAAATAAATGGAGATGGAATAGAATAGACTAAATTATGGATGCAAAGCTTGCATTTAAAGATTTCTAAAAAACATGATTCAACTATAAACCAAAAGAACTGTGGATGCTGTAAATCAGGAACAAAAACAAAGTTGCTGGAAAAGCTCAGCAGGTGTGGCAGCATCTGTGGAGGAGAAAACAGAGTTAACGTTTCGGGTCCGGTGACCTGAGACCGAGATCAGTTCTGAGGAAGGGTCACCGGACCCGAAACGTTAACTCAGTTTTCTCCTCCACAGATGCTGCCAGACCTGCTCAGCTTTTCCAGCAACTTTGTTTTTGATCCAAGTATAATCCCATTAATACCAAAATCATTCCATTACAGATTCCAAAGCATCCCTTTATAATATTCACATTGGAGAGAATCTCTTTCTTGATGACCTCAATAGGCCGTTCTTTATCTGTGACTTTAACTCCTGGTCTGGAGAATTTGAAAGCCTCTGCCTGAAGCCTTCATACTTTGAGCTTAAATCTTCTCAGCTTCAAATAGCCTCTTCAAAATTTTACCAAAACACTCCTGGTCTGGAACTATTACTCAACTCCTTACTCTGAGGTAATTTTTCTGACAAATCTTAACTATCCTCTCCCTTTCTCATAAGCAAATGCTTTGCACATCCATCTTCAGCTAAGAATCCAGCATAACCCCCCAAACTAAAGTGAAAACTGAAATTGTTCTTTCCCAGCTTTGTGTGTTTCCCAACACACTTAAAACAAAGTTCAGATTCTTCCAATAATGAGAACAATACTGTGTACCTTGTTCACTCGTAAATAAAAACCTATGAGTTCCGAGAGGCTGTCTCTCTTAAACTGTTCTAAAAGAAATCACTCTGGCTACAGAAATACCGAGAAGCTCATCATTAAAGCCCATCAGACACACAGAAATCCCACATGCCACTGTTCGATATTCAAAATCGCAAACTCAATAATAAATTATATTAAAATGTACATAAATCACATATGCTACATCACATTCCCCACCCTTTCTCTTAAAAAAAATCCCGACAGCGTGGAAACAGGCCCTTTAGCGTAACAAGTCCATGCTGATCCTTAGAGCATCCCACCCAGACCCTTCCCCCTATAACCCACTTAATCTACACATCCCTGGACACTGCAGGCAATTTAGCATGGCCCATCCACCTAACCTGCACATCTTTGGACCGTGGGAGGAAACCAGAGCACTCGGAGGAAACCCACGTAGACACCGGGAAGAATGTGTAAACAGACAGTCACCTGAGGGTGGAATTGAACGGCGCTGTGAGGCAGCAGTGCTAACCACTGAGCCACCATGCCAGCCTTGCCAGTCCTCAATGTGGGACATCTGCAGTCGCAATCCATGACCAGCAGGGAGCTCCCTGGAGGAAGATCCCATCCAGAGGGTCAGCGCACACGAAAATGTGTGCTGACTCTCTCCCTCTTCCCACCTTTGTTCACCCTCTGTCCTTAATCCTCTGCTTCTTTCCTCAACTATCTTTCAATATCCTTCTCTCATCCCTCCAACCTCACCTTCTTCCTGTGCCCTGGTATATTCTCTGACCCAGTTCAGTGTTTCCTCAGATTATCCAAGAGGTGAGACAATAGTTCCTTGTTGAACCAATTACACAGTTTGTGACTGTTGGAATAGACATTTCTGCAGTGAATGCTTAACTGGATCCATATTTTAGCAGGCAGTGTTGTGTAAATGCTTGTGTATGAACAAGTTGATCAACATAGATTTCAATAACCAAATGAACAGAAGTTTCTAGAGATGTGAGAAAAACAACACGTAGTTTTAAAAAACTTCTCATGAATTTTCTCTGGGCCCTCACTCGTTGCAATGTTCAGGAGACTGTTGTGCAGTCCATCCAGACACTCCAAACCAGAACACAAACCCCCTTCAACTTGTTTATTCATGGGATATAGGCATCACTGGCCAGGCCTGCATTTATTGCTCAGCCCTAATTGCCCAGAGGGCAGTGCAGAGTCAACCACGTTGCTGAAGGTCTGGAGTCACATGTCAGCCAGACCAGGTAAGGATGGCAGTTTCCTTCCCTAAAGGGCATTAGTGACCCAGATGGGCTTTTCCCTCCTATCAGCAACAATTGGACTCTTAATTTCAAATTTTTATTAAATTGAAATTCCTCTATATGCCACAGCAGGATGTGAACCCAGGTCCCCAGAACATTACCTGGGTCCCTGAATTAGTAGTGTAGCATTAATACCACAAGGCCATTGCCTCCTTTTTCCAAAGTTTGGGTCTGATGTCATACAGATCTACAGCACAGAAAAAGGCCCTTCAGCCCATTGTCTCCATATTGATCGACAACAGCGACCTGACTATTCCAACTGTGGCATCTTACAGCCTCCCACCACTATCCATCTCCATGAGAGATGGAGTGTTGATATAATTAAGGGAAATTATAAACAAAGTGCCTTTTGGCCATTAGGTGAAGGAAGGGATGGCCATTCCCTCACAGCAGCTTTGCACAGTGCTTTCAGGCAGATCATTCCAGCAATTACTAAAACAAGGGAACATCATGTCTGAAGTCACAGTCAACAGACAGCAAGCATTGGTTGAGAAAACACATTGAATTAATTGAGCAATAAAGGAGATGCTTCTTTGGAATGAAACGTCTCAGTAAATCTGCAGACCATAAATTGACAGCGTCAAGTCATCTTCAGATATCTCAATTCTGCTCTCTCAATTTCTAGGCTTCAAACTTTCATTCCTGGTCTGAAAATACCAAGCTATAATTGCTGAGCAAATAACTACCTTGTGTGCTAAAGGTAAGCAATTGTCACGACTGCCTCCAGTTCCTGCATTGTTTCATTGCAATGTATTTCTATAAGATCTGTGCAAAGTACATTGACCTCAATCTCACAATTAACGTCATAAATACTACGGTCATTTGTGGTGCACGGTTCCTTGGTTCACCTGTCCAGCGTTCCTCTCTCTCTTTCTGCTTTCACTTTTCTTTCCTCCTTATGCCACTCCCTTGCTTCATTGTATAGCTCCTGCCACCTCCCTGCCTTCACTCGTAGAGCTGCGCAGAGGCTACTCTCCAGCCATGTAGTCAGCACATTGTGGGTACAAGTCACTCCTGTGACCAGGGCACAGAGTTCTAACTCGATACCACTCATCACTGGCACTGGGATGAAACGTCTCAGTAAATCTGCAGACCATAAATTGACAGCGTCAAATCATCTTCAGATATCTCACATTCTGCTCTCTCAATTTCTCTGCTTCAGCCTTTCATTCCTGGTCTGAAAATACAAAGCTCTAGTTGCCGAGCATATAACCACTTTGTGTGCTAAAGACAAGCAATTGTCACGTCAGGTGCTGCTCATTCAGAGGAGCCATCTTCTTGGCGGGACATTAAAATGAGACCTTTACAGTCCTCTCAGGGCAGTATAAAGGTCGTATACCACTATTTCAAAGAGGAGTAGGAAAATTAGCCCTATGCAATATTTATCCCTCAATCTGTATTGCTAGTTTAACTGATCATTACTGCATTTCCATTTGTGGAATCTTGCTGTGCGCAAATTGGCTGCAGTGGTTCCCACATTGCTATACACTTCAAGAAGTAATCACCTTTATCGCCCTTTGGGACATTCTAAGTTCATGAAAGGCTCTATATAAACATAGGTCTTTCTTTGTTTCTTATCTGTTTTCACCCTCACTGGATGCCACTGGGCTGTTGAAGGGAGAAATGACTGACACAGCTCACAATCGACAGTTCTGAAACTTTGGAATTCCCTTCCTCAAAAGGCAGTGGGTGCAGAATCTTTAAATATTTTTAAGGCAGGTAGAGCTGCAGATAGATTCTGGATAACCAAGAGGATGAAAGATTATCAGGACATGCAGGTTAAAATCAGACCAGCCATGATCTTATTGAATGGCACAAGACTGAAAGGGCTGAGTGGCCTCCTCTTGTTCCTTGACTGTTTGTTTGCAAAGCAGGGCTTGAATCTGGTTCCTGCGTTGGACTGTGCACGGAGCACACACTCCACCTGATTCTTTTCAAGTCTATTCTGACCTTCTCCACTCTGCTGTATCTAACCTATTCTCCCATCACTTCACCTCCCCCGCACTGTCTGAGCCATTCTGTTCTCCCATTCTGCACAGCATCAATTTTAAAGTTTTCATCTTTCTTTTCAAATCTCTGCTCAGTTTCCTCCTCCTCCTCCTCCCTATCTCTGTAATCCCCTTCAGCCATGTAACTCTCCTAGGTATCAGTGCTCATCCAATTCTGACCTCTTGAGGATCCTCAGTTTCCGTTCCTCCCTCTTTAGTGGTCATCCCTCTTCATACCTAGGCTCTAAAATCTGGAATTGCTTTCCCTGACCCTCTTGTTCCTCATGTATGAGGTTCCTCAAAGTCAGTCTGAATGTTGACTCAGCTGATGTGCCCTTTCTTGGCTCATTGTTACATTGTGTTCCTTAAAGGTCCTACAATGCACTTGGGGCACATTTAAACTGGGTTCAAAGGGCTGTATGAATGCAATTGCATTGACAGGGCTCCATCCGGGAAATACTGAACTTTCGGTGCAGGCCTTAATCTATTTATACAATGGGGACAAAGGTATGTCAGAGGAGACCAACTATTGATGAGTAACATAGGAATCGCAGTCAGGCTGCCATCTTGTTTCTCAGTTGCATTTTTCTTAAAAAGAAGTGAATATTGAATTAACCATTCTAGAAGGATATTTAATTCAGATCCATCTTCCTTCCAAACTAATTAGAACGCTGATAAATCACCAAACTATTGAAAGCTTTTATAGTTCCGCAGCTCTTTAGTTTGATTGGATTTTAGGCAACCTCAGTAGAATGGACATTGTTAATGTTTTCAAGCACAAATCAAGAGTGAAGCTTGCCTCCAGTTAATTAAAACCAGTCCTATTTACTTTGACTGATGCTGGGGTTTAAATGGGTCTGACTCAATGGTTTCAAGTGCCAGGAACTAAGCTGTAAATCTGCCTATTTCCCAACCGGCTGCTCGACAAGGAACTATCTGCAAAACTCAGCTTCAGTCACCCAATTGATAGACTCTCAGGTGTCGGAGCCATTTTTACTCATTACTTGTTGTGGGCTATTCTTTGTTATAGAATTAATAGCAATTTCAGTGCATGCACCTCAATGCAGACCCCAAGCCAATGTTCCACTGCAGTACTGAGGAGCTGCTACCCTGTTGGTGTGAGCGTCTTTGAGGTCTGACACTAAATCAAAGTCTCACCTTGCCTCTCGGGTAGATGTCAACAATCCTGTTGTTTCAAAGAAGAGAACTGGAGCTCTCCACACTGTCCGAGCCAATGTTTGGCCCACAGACCTCATTCCTTAAAATAAAATCTGATGCTCTGATCACTGTATGTGGGAGCTTGTTGTGCACAATTTGATTGTGTTTCCTCCAACACACCAGTGACAGCAACTCTCCATCAGCCATTCTGAGAAGGCACTATTGAAATGCAAGCCCTTCCTATTTTATGAAGAGTGAAGCAGGATCCTGCTCCATACAGAGAAACCCGTGCTTCTGTTGACATGGACATGTCCTACTGCACCGTCTGAGATACCTCGGGCAGATTCAATGCCACCAATCGTTCTTATTGGTGCTAGAGTCTGGCTTACAGATACCATGTGGGGAAGGAGCCCACATTGATAAACAGTGTGCTTTCATTACATCAGAAACAAAAACAGAAATTGCTGGAAAAGCTCAGCAGCTCTGGCAGCATCTGTGGAGAGAAATCAGAGTTAATATTTCAGGTCGAGCATCCCTTCCTCAGACCTGACAGCAATTTCTGTTTTTGTTTCAGATTTACAGCATCTGCAGTTCTTTCGATTTTTATTGACATTTATTATATAGTATTTGTTAGCTAATGACATTCCATCTGTGACAGGTTTCGGGCTCAGGTACAGGTACAACTGAGATACAGGCTCCTCTCTTCTCATCCCCGGTTGTAGGGGTTTATGTGCAGAGGTTAAACAGGGTGGGACTCCACTCACTGAGAGCTGTGCAAGCAAAGTCCTTGCATATATTTGAGGCTGATGCAGATGGTTTCTTGAACAGTCAGGGAATCAAAAGTTACAGGAAAAGGGCAGGAAAGTGGACACGATCAGGCATGATCCTATTGAATGATGGAGCACGCCTGGGAGGCTGAATGGTCTACTTCTGTTCCTATTCCTTATGGTCAATGGAGATATCAGGTTCAACTTAATTCACATTACCATAGGCTACTCATACTTATCTCTCAGAGAAGAACTGAGTGAGAGTGTGTGGACATTGGTAAAGACACTGCTCCCAGGACGAGTGCCTCAGAGGAATTCCCTCCCTAAGGGGCATTGTGGCTATACCTACAGCATTTGGACTGCAGTGGTTTAAGGAGGCAGCTCACCATCACCTTCTTAAGGAACAAATAGGGACGGGGAAT
Source organism: Ginglymostoma cirratum (assembly GCA_024137785.1). Taxonomy (NCBI): domain Eukaryota; kingdom Metazoa; phylum Chordata; class Chondrichthyes; order Orectolobiformes; family Ginglymostomatidae; genus Ginglymostoma; species Ginglymostoma cirratum. The sequence continues at coordinate 39,667,196 of JAHRHZ010000099.1, forward strand.
AAAGGCTGTGCCCAGCCAGTGATGCTCATACCCCATAAAAAATCCGAATGGGTGGAACTTATCTCGTGATGACAATTAACCCTTTCAGATAAGAACGCCTTTATACAACAGATTTAACTGGTCATCAACCAAACTTTCACTCTCTTTATCTCTCTGCATTACTGCCTGACCTGCTGAGTATGCCCAGCACTCTCATTTTTTATTTCAGATTTTCAGTATCGGTGCATGTTATTTCAACACTTGGGTGAGTCTGCAGTGCTCCTCTCTCCAAGGCCAATATGTCATTTAAAAATAACAAGGATATTTTTAAAACAAGACTGCAGTCTTTTCCTACGACTGCCTGTTAATAACTGGCAATTGCAACATCTGATGGAATGGCTTTGATATCCAATCAAATGATCAAAAAAACAAACGCAATTCACTGTTCAGATAGCTTGAATTTAAAAGGGAGACGGTTTTCTGTTAAGGTGCTGTGGGATGTACAATTGTGTCATTTCTTACAGAGTCAGTATGTGGAGTTTAGGCTGCCTGATAAGATCTTGTTAATGAAACAGAAAGATTGGCTGGGTGTGCAGCACACAGTGGGATACGATAGGTATCAGTATAAAACCATTTAGTTTCACAGTGTTCTTGGCAATGCTTTAATAAGTCAATCTACTTGATTCTGGTGACAGATAATTCCTGATATGCTTCTGAGCTTTCTAATCTGACTAATGGAAATGTAGAAACAGGAGCAGAAGAAACAGTGTGACTTGTTGGTCCTCATACAATCCACAGTTAAAGAGGAAAGCAATGATATCCAAAGTTAGTAAATTGAGATCGCTCCCAATTGACAGATACAATTCACATCTTTGCCTGATCATCAACAGGTAAGTTAACATTGGACCCCAGCAGACGATACCAAGCTCAAGCCATTCAAAGGCTGTTGTGGATTTTAACTGTAGACCTGAATAGAAATCTGTCTGACAACAATTAAAATGCACAGTCTGGGGTGTCACTGCTGTACAGAGATAATGCAGGCAGATTCAGCTGGCCGGAAAAATGAGAGGAAACATAGAGGCATAAAGCTGTATGACACAGAAACAGACCCTTCAGTCCAACTTGCCCACACTGACCAGATATCCTAAATTAATCTAGTCCCATTTGCCGGCATTTGGCCCATATCCCTCTAAACCCTTCCTATTCATGTACCCATCCAGATGCCTTTTAAATGTTGTAATTGTACCAGCCTCCACCACTTCCTCTGGCATCTCATTCCATTCATGCACCAACCTCTGTGTGAAAAAGTTGCCCCTTAAATCCCTTTAAATCTTGCCCCTCTCACCTTAAACCTATGCCCCTTGGGTTTTGGACTCCCCTACCCTGGGGAAAAGACCTTGACTATTCACACTATCCATGCCCCTCATGATTTTATAAACTTGTATAAGGTCACCCCTCAGCCTCTGACGCTCCAGGGAAAATACCCCAGCCTATTCAGCCTCTCCCTACAGCTTAAGCCCTTCAACCCTGGCAACATCCTTTTAAATCGTTTCTGAACCTTTTCAAGTTTCGCAACATCTTTCCCTTAGCAGGGAGACCAGAATTGAATGCAGTATTCCAAAAGTGACTGCAACATGACCTCCCAGCTCCTATAATCAATGCACTGCCCAAAGGGGAGGTGGAGGTAGAAATGTACAAAAAGAGAATTTGCTAAACATTTGAAAAAAGTGTAGAAATGCCAGCAAAGGGCAGGGCTAAGTGGGATTAATTAGATCCTTTCAGAGACCCTACACAGGCACAATGGGCTGACTGGCCTGTCCAGTGCTGTATCATTGTGTATGAACAGTGCACAGACCACAGTTTAAACAATGCAGCAAATAGAATGTCAGCAAGTCCCATCCATCCCTATCAGTATGCTGCACACATTTTGAATAGCAAACTCTGCCCAAAGTTTAAACAAATCATTTCAGTAAGACTGACTTCAATCTGTCCATGTTGTTAAAACTGTTGTCCCAGATTAACATTCGCACTTGTGGTACAACGTTAACTAATTGGAAAATGCAATGTGACTGGAGTTAATTAGATTCTCACCAATAATTGACTCCTTTGGTATTTTTAGCCTTCAGTTTAAAATATTCACTGAAACATTGAATCTAAATTTGTATTTCGTAAAGTGACGCTAACTTTTGGGATGTCGGGGAATTCAGATCTCTGAATAAGTTACATGCGTCCATTTCCCTAACTTCACAGAAACAGGGCTGCCCTGGCAGACACTACATCAGGGGACACTGCTGAGATGGAGGGCATCAGTGCTGGGCATTGAGGGCAGCAACCTGGGGCATGGAGGGGACAAGGACAAAGAATTCCACATACGGAAGGGTTGGGTGTGTGGGAGAATGTGTAGTGCATGACAGCACATGGGATACTATGGGGGGGGGTTGGGGTAGAGAGGGTCTTGGTGGCTATCATGACTGTGGCTTTTACAAGGGGATGTGCATCACAATAGTGCGCAGAACTAAAACAGTAGGGAGGGGGCTTGGAGGCTACGGATCTGCGCTGGAGTCATATCCAGGCAGTGGCTGAGAACATGTTCGGGGGGAGGTGGGGGGGTGCGGTGGCGCTCAGTGGCTATGGGCAGTCCAGGAAGTGCCAGGTAGAAAGGCAGATGGGGAGACAGTGTAGTGGGATTGAGGGGCTCATGATGGTCTAGCTTTGCATATCATAACCTTCTACGACCTCTCGATTTCTAAATGCAAACTGCAAATGGCAGTGATCACACCCAGAGTGAGCAATATCAATGCGTTTTCTCTCAGACACAATACACGAGCTCCACTTCCGAGTAATGTGGGGTGGGCAGGTGGGGGTGGGCTCATATTGGCCCTGAGGGAGCATTTGCGTCAATCCTGCACCTACAGGAGTGAATTACATCATGGTGCATTTGAAATGCCTGCAGCGTCTAAATGAAGGGGGCGCATTGCTGGTCACAAGCATCTTGGCCATTTCATTGGTCCCTGCACATTGAAGAATGAACCAGACGGTTTCCGTGACACTCAGCACAGAGGAAGGTGGAGGCCAGCCATCCCAGCTCCAGGACATCTCTGCAGGAGTTCCTCAGGGTAGTGTCCTCAGCCCAACCATCTTCATCACCTTCCCTCCATCATAAGGTCAGAAGTGGGGATGTTCGCTGATGATTGCACAATGTTCAGCACTATTCGTGACTCTTCAGATACTGAAGCAGTCCGCGTGCAAATGCAACAAGATCTGGACAACATCCAGGCCGGGGCTCACAAGTGGCAAATGACATTTGCACCACACAAATGCCAGGCAATGACCATCACCAATAAGAGACCATCTCCCCTTGGCATTCAATGGTGTTATTATCACTAAATCCACCACTATCAATATCTTTGGGGTTACCATTGACCAGAAACTCGACTGGACGTGCCATATAAACACAGTGGCTGCAAGAGTAGGTCAGAGGCTAGGAATCCCACAGCAAGTAACTCACCTCCTGACTCTCCAAAGCCTGTCCATCATCTACAAAGTGCAAGTCAGGAGCATGACACTTTCGAAGCCTGACACCATCCAGGACAAAGCAGTCGCTTGATTGGCACCATATCCACAAACATTCACTCCCTCCACCACCGACGCTCAGTAGCAGCAGTGTGTACCATCTGCAAGATGCACTGCAGAAATTCACCAAAGATCCTCAGGCAGCACCTTCCGAACCCACGGCCAGTTCCATCTGGAAGGACAAGGGCGACAGATACATAGGAACACCACCATCTGCAAGTTCCCTTCCAAGCCAGTCACCATCCTGACTTGGATACACATCTTCGTTCCTTCACTGTCGCTGGGCCAAAATCCTGTAACTCTCTCCCTAACAGCATTGTGGGTCTACCCACATCACATGGACTGCAGTGATTCAAGAAGGCAGTTCATAGCCACCATTTCAAGGGGCAACTAGGGATGAGCAATAAATGCTGACCCATCCAGCGATGCCCATGTCCCATGAGTGAATAAATAAAACTGCAATGGTTTCATGGTCATGGTTAGACTCTTAATTCCAGATTCAAATTCCACCAAATGCCATGGCTGGATTCAAATGTGGGTTCCTGGTAAATGACATGGATTAGTTGTCTGGTGATAATACCTCAAGACCATCATCTCCACCTTTGGGCTTGATGGTTTGTTGAACATCTCAACATTTCATACCCATAGGAGAGGGGGGATGGTGAACCATCAAAGTTAAAATGTGACATATTAACTTTCATAGGTATGAAATGAACTTGCTATCGAAACCCTGCTCCAGATTAAATAGACCTTGAATATGTATCAAACTTCAATCCTTGAGTCCTCCAGCTCTTTGTACATCGGATGGTGCTAAACATGTATATCTGAGAGAGGCTTGATGTGGAGGTGCAGGTGTTGTATACAGGGTAGACAAGGTCAGAAATCACACTACATCAGGTTATAGTCCAACAGGTTTATTTGAAAACACAAGTTTTCGGAGCCTTACTGCTCCTTCAGGTGTTAGTGAGAGAGGTAGTATCAGACACAGAATTTATAAGTAAAAGATCAAAGGGTCACACCACTGATGAGGATGTATTAAACAAACCTAAGATGCTGTTAATTCTTTAATCAGTTAGAATATTTTAATTGAGTAATATGCATGTGTAAGTCCCTGAATTTCTTTGAAGTCACTGTCCTGGGAGAACTAAAGGTTTTATCAGTGTAAAGAAGAGGTGACATTTTAGCTCAGACAATGCATGTTAGGTGTGAGGCCTTGTTTAGAATCTGTTTGTGTTTGGTTTGGATTTATTTCTAAAGTAAGAATTTATAAAATGTCACATTGACTGACTGCCTACAAAATGGAATGTATCTGCAAATACAAATTCAACCCATAGATTTGCGCATGTGTGTGTGTGTGCGTGTGTGTGTGTGTGTGTGTGTGTGTGTGCGTGAGTGTGTGTGTGTGAGAGAGTGTGTACTGTGGTGGAGTCACCTGTAGTGCAACATGAACCCAGGATCCCTGTTGAGGCCGTCCTCATGGGTACCAAACTTAGCTATCAGCCTCTGCTCGGTGCCTCTGCGTTGCTGTGTATCCTGAGTCCGCCCTGAGGATGTTTACCTGAAGATCTGAGGCCGAATGTCCTTGACCACTGAAGTGATTCCCCACTAGGAGGGAACATCCCTATTTGGCGATGGTTACACAGTGTCCATTCATCCGTTGTAGCATCTGCTTGGTCTCACCAATGTGCCATGCCTCCGGGCAGTGTATGAGAATAGAGGCTGAGTTTAGCTTATAGAAACTGTGGCTCTGAGCCTGAAAGGCTTCCAGCGGCAGATCTCAATGTTATTAATGAGCAGCCCTAAATTATTTAGGAAAAGCAGTGTCACTAAGTGGTAGGATGTTAATAATTTACACAGCTTCCATTTTTACACTTTAAGATGAATCAATTATCCATTATCTAATTTAAGAACTAAATCTGGGAGTGGATTCTTGGCAATTTATTGAAATGTCAGGATCTGAGAGGGGTCCTTTCAAAAAAAACCACCACGTTTTGATGATTGTGCTGCATATTCCAAGCTGACCATTAATGCATTAGGCATCCAGCAGCAAAAGTCTCTGTCTCCTGATGCCTAACCTCATGAATAAGAAATGAAGCACGGAAGGCCAACTCTGGCATTTTAATAGTCATTACAGCTGGTTATAGGCAATTCCTAGTGGAATCTGGAAGACTTAACCAGGTTACTTTTAACTGATTAATTAAATAGATTCCCCAGTTTCAGAAAAGAAGGACAAGCCTTTCACACATGTAATAGAAAACTACCAGATAATCTGCTGAATTCCTTTGTAGAAGGGGGGATACAATATGTCTGATTGTGGAAACACCTTGTATTGATATACTGTCATTCAAATTTTATGACATCATACAGATTTTCACAGTCAAGCACACACCTTTGAAGTGTAGTCACTCGTACAATGCTTAGGCACACAGCACACAACTCACATAGCAAGATCCCACAAACAGAAAAGTAATAATAGCTGTGTGATAAGGACTGAAATGAGGCAGGACTAAATCTTCCTGTTATGAAAACCTCAGGATTTGGAAATTGTGGATTTCAATTAGTCTATTTACCATGAACAATACTGAAGAATAGAAATAAAGGGAAACATCTTTGCTCAAAGATTGAATCAAATAGGTTTTTACAGCACGTGACAATGGCCACCTTTCTAAAACTCCAGATTTTCATTCAATTCACATTTCACCATCTGCCTTGGTGGGATTTGCAACCATATTCCCAGAGTATTTGTGGGGGAAGCACTGGATTCTTCCCCCAAAGACATTACCATTCCACCAGCTCCTCATTGACCAGCTTCCAAAGTGTTTAGGCCAACTACAGCATTTTCATTGAATCATGCAATCCCTACAGTGCATTCGGCCCATTGAGTCTACATCAATCCTCCGAAGATCATCTGATCCAGACCAAGACCCCATCCTTTCTACACATTTCCCATGGCTAATCCACCTAGCCTGCACATCCCTGTACACTACAGAGCAATTTAGCAAGGCGAATCCACCCAGCCCGCACACTTTTGGACTGTGGGATGAAACCGGACCACCCGGATGAAACCCATGCAAACACGGGGGGAGAATGTGCAAACTCCACACGGACAGTTGCCAGAGGCTGGAATCAAACCCAGGTCCTTAGTGCTGTGAGGCAGCAGTGCTAACCACTGAGCCACCATACCACCATTTTCAATGCCGTAACCGACCTAATTCCAGGTGAAAATTGACAATACTTTAATGGTGCAGGGAAGACCTTATAGTTAAAATGAACCCCTGAAAGATAAAGAGTTTGGATTGATTTGCTGTCTTTCACATCCAATGTATAACAATCGGTTACGAGTTTACTGCTGTTGAACGGACAAACAGTTTCGTCAACTACAGGGTCCCACAAACAACCAACGATCAATGATGTGGAACACACGGCATTGAAACAGTCCATTCAGCTCGACTGGTCCCTGCCGGTACTCATGCTCCTCCCATTCTATTTCATCTCAGCCTATCGTTGCAGCCTTCTGTTCCTGTCTCCCCAGGATGTTAATCTCGTTCTCGTGAAATCACTCTTTATTTCTCAACATCATATTAAAGGGGCAGCAGGCTCAAGGGGCCGAATAGCCTACTTGTGCTCCAGTTCTTATCTTCTCACTTACTCCACACTACTGAACAAAATGACGAAAAATTGTATCAGACTTGAAACATTAACTTTGTTTCTGTCTCTCTCCACAGATGCTGCCAGACCCGTTGAGTTTCTCCAACAATTTCTGTGGTTTTCTTTCACATTCTCATCACTGTTCAGGGTAAAGATGTTTCTCCTGAATTTCCTCTTCAATTTATCAATAACTCTCCAGAATCAATGCCCACTAGTTTTTTAACCGTCTTTTCTAAGTCCACCAGTTTGAAAATGTCCAGAACTTTAAAGACCTCTAACAGATTACTCTTCAGGCTTTGCTTTTCAACACATTTAATGTATTTTTGGTAAAAGAGGCAGGATCTAAAGAAGTTTCAGTCGAATACTTCAAACTTCACATCGTTCTTGTATAAATTCCCTGTAGAACTTCGCAAACTATTAAGAATGCCGTGTATCTAATATTGCAATGTTCTTTCAACCAAAGCGCTTTTTCTCCCATAGGAGGAAATTCTTTTGGACTTCAAATTTTTGAAAACCATGAAATTGGCCAGGAATTTTTCTTTCATCTCAAAATGTCTAATTTGCAGCAGCAGCGACAACAAGCAATATCTCCATGGCTTGTTCTGTGAAAGTCTCTTCTGATTCTATAAAGTTTCTTGTGAAATCCAGCTGAATGAATGTCATTGACTTCAGTTTAATCTCAACATAATTAGAGCTTCAGGCTGCTTTGTGTCCTCTTGCACCCGCTGATAATGCAGGAGATGGCAGAATTCACTGGTGTATTTGTCGCATTTGATGGCAACGCTTAGAAAATATTGACAGTTGGTTTCAATTTCTTGTCTGATCCTGTAGAAGTTGAGAAGATGTTTCCCTTTGTTTGGAAGTCCAAAGCCACAAATATAAGATCGCCATAAATATCCAAGCAGGGAAATACAGAGAAACAACTTCCCCCAGAGAGTGGTGAGAATGTGGAACACCCTCCAATGCAGGGTAGCTAAGGTGAGCAGGAAAGACATTCAAGAGGAAGCTTAATGAACACATGAGGGAGAAATGAATAAAGGGATGTGTTGTCTGGCGCAAGATGGAGTTTATGATGGGAGCTATCTGATCATTTAAAAATCGAAAGAACTGCGGATGCTGTAAATCAGAAACAAAAACAGAAATTGCTGGAAAAGCTCAGCAGGTCTGGCAGCATCTGAGGACAGAAATCAGAGTTAACGTTTTGTTTCTGAGGAAGGGTCGCTCGACACAAAATGTTCACTTTTTGCCATAGAAACATAGTTTACAGCACAACATGAGACCATTCTGCCCACAATATCTGAATAAAACAGTCGCTCATTCAAATCCCACTTCCCAGCCCCTGGTCTGCAGGTTCCAGTGTTTCAGGCAGATCCAGGTTTCTTTTCAATGAGTTCAGGGTTTCCATGTCCACCACCAAACTAGGCCGTAAATTCCAGACACCCACCACCTTCTGGGTTGAAAATACTTTACCCCACATCTCCTCGAATCCTTTTTCCATTCACCTTAAGCCCTGCTACCAATTCAGATCACAGTCTATTCAGATCTCAAGAACTCTGAATATTTCACCATCTTCCCCCCAAACCCTTACGACCTTTTACCAATGATTATAAATCTACGATCTCTGGTTACTTTCTTTTGTCTTCTTTTAAAAATGACTTTGAAATATGTTTGTTTGAGTTAAAATAATATTGGAGTTGGGTACAAGTCTTGTTTGGCTGACAGTCAAGACTCATCCAATCAGGTGATGAAATGTAATTGGCTTTCCAATTGGCTGTGAGGTGGGGACATGGCAAGAGCCAGACAAATGGTAAGAGAGTGTGGGGGTGGGGAGGAGGTGGGCAAAGTTCTGAGGAAGGGTCACCGGACCCGAAATGTTAACTCTGATTTTTTCTTCACAGATGCTGCCAGACCTGCTGAGCTTTTCCAGCAACTTCTGTTTCCGTTCCTGATTTACAGCATCCGCAGTTCTATAGAGTAGGAGGTGAACAGGAGAAGGAGGTGGATGGGTAGAAGGTGAGGGGAGGTAGGAAGTGGATGGGGTAAGAGGTGAGTGGACGTAAGCGGTGGATGGGTAGGATGTGAGTGGGGGCAGGAGGTGAGTGGTGTTAGGAGGTGAATGGGTAGGAAGTGAGTGGGGGAAGGAGGTGAGGGGAGGTAAGAGGTGAATGGGTAGGAAGTTAGTGGGGGCAGGAGGTGAGTCGTGTTAGGAGGTGAATGGGGTAGGAGGTGAGGGGGAAGAGGTAGATGGCGTCTGCAACAGACCTGCTACCATTTTGTGTGTAGCTTGCAATTAATCATCTTTTCCCCCTTTCACTGTATATTTCACTACCCAATTCACCCATCCATCTCCCCCAAAGTTTCTCACTGATCTGCACTGAGCCCCTGATGCCCAATGCATTGCATTTAAAATTCTTCGCTGGTCCTCCAGCTTCACTGTCAAACTTGAAGCAAAAACAGAATTTGCTGCATAAACTCAGCAGGGCTGGCAGCAACTGTGGAGAGAGCAAGCAGAGTTAACCATATCAAGTCCTTCTTCAGAACATTCAACCTTGCGAATACCTCTGCGACATCTTTGCTTTTAATTTTTTATGGGGTGAAGCTTTTGGTCATCAACCTTTGCTGATTTGGTGAGCACGGTGGCTCAGTGTTAGCGCTGCTGCCTCACTGATTATGTCTGACACTGACATAAAACACAGCACTGAGATTTTGAACGGGTGCCCTGCCCAGGCGATACTCAAGGACACTACTTCATTCTGCATATTCGGTGTGATGACATTTGATCGCTCTGTTCTTTTTTTGTCGGAGCTACAATTTCCTGAGGTGATGCACAAAACACCAGACATGGTTCACCAGTTTCACATCTGTTCCTCCTTCAATGACCTAATGACAGACTTCCTGTGCAATCTGAGCTTGGACTGAATTATCTGACTGCGCATCTGTATTTTTCCATGACGTATTTGTTATGATTCCTGAAGACTGTCCTCATACCTGCCATTTTGCGTGGTCGCCTGTGTAAAACAACAACTTGCATTTACGCAGGGCCGCTAAACTAGAAAAACAACCCCGGGTGCTTCACAGGAGTGTCATCCAGAAAACGTTGATGTGGAGTCACAGCAGCTGATGTGAGGGCTTTGTACATTGGTTTGGTCAAAGTGGTAGGTTTTAAGGACTGTCTTAAAGGAGGAGCAAGAGGTGAAGACATTTAGGGGGGTGCGGTTGAGAGCTTAGGGCTGGGCATGTGAAGATACTGCTGCCAATGGTGCAACAATTGAAGGTCAGTGACTGGAAATTGTTGAATCTCAAGGTCTGGGAGGGCTAGAGGCCTGGAGAAGTATATTGTTAAAAGGAGCAGCAAGGCATTGGAAGGATTTGAAAGCAAGGGTAGGATTGAGCATTGGATTTCATCCTGTGGATTTTACAGACGATCTCTGACTTGTCAAGAGTGGCAAGTTAATTCCGTTTGTGTGGAGGTGTACTCATTACAGCAAACAGCTGACAGAGGATCGTGTGAAGGAAATGAAGACTTAACTCATCATCTCTGTGACAGAAATAAATTGCCTTCTGAATAAAGAGTAAAATAATTAAAATGCATGCTTTACATTATTATAACCTGAGAATTCTATTTGTGTCAATGCTGAAATGAAAATGAGTTTCACTTCTCCACGCCTGCCTGACTCAGTAGGTTGAGTATTTGAAGCACCACTCTTGGATTTAAGCGCATGTTCTCACCTGATCTTTTAGTGACACTGAGACAGTGATGGCTAGTGGTAGGATTTGGGAAATGGGTTTCTCCAAGAGTTGGAGTTTGTGGAAGGTACATGGAGGGAAGATGACCAGGAAAGAAATGAAAGAAACCAGTCTGAGGTGACAAAAACAAGGACAGAATACACCTTTCAATTAACATCATTCTTGGCCTCAGGATGTCTCAGAGAGGTTTACAGCCAGTGGAATCACTCACCTAGAGTCCTTGTGTAGCACCTCCCAATTCCTCCAACTCTTCCATCTAGAAGGACAAGGGCAGCAGATACATGGGAACATCACCCCCTGCAAGTTCCCCTCCAAGCCACTCACCATCCTGACTTGGAAGTATATCACTGTCCCTTCACTGTTGCTGGGTCAAAATCCTGGAATTCCCCTCCTAATAGCATTGTGGGTCTACCTACAGCACATGGGCTGCAGCAGTTCAAGAAGGCAGCTCACCCCTACCTTCTCAAGGGGCAATTAGGAATGGGCAATAAATGCTGGACCAGCCAGTGACACCCAGATCCCAAGAACAAACTTAGAAATAGCACTTTTTGAAGAGTAGTCACTGTTGTAAAACAGGAGACACAGCAATTATTTTGCTCACAGCAAGCTTCCACAAACAACGATATCACTGTTATCAGATTTTTCATGACATAAACACAAAAAGTTCTGATGAGTTTGGAGGAAGAGTCATATCAGACTCAAAACATTAACTCTGTTTCTCTCTTCACAGATGCTGCCAGACCTGCCTCCAGCAATGTCTGTGCCTGTTTCAGATTTCCAGCATCTGCAGTGTTTTGCTTCTGTTTGCTTTTTAGTGATATTGCTTGAGGAATAAATATTGTCCGGGACACTGGGGAGAACTGTCTTCGAATAGTCCCATGGGATCTTACTCTATCCGATAAGACACAGAAGATCTTGATTTTATGTCTCATTCAAAAGACACCACTTCAGACAGTGTGACACCTCCTCAGACAGTGTGACAC
>JAHRHZ010000099.1:39679135-39699110 GCA_024137785.1 Ginglymostoma cirratum
CAGGATGCTGGTGGAGGCATGGCATGGGCTGGAAAGCCTGGAGCAGGGCACTGGTGGAGGCATGGCATGGGCTGGAAAGCCTGGAGCAGGATGCTGGTGGAGGCAATGGCGTGGGCTGGAAAGCCCAGAGCAGGACTCTGGTGGAGGCATGGCGAGGGCTGGAAAGCCCAGAGCAGGACTCTGGTGGAGGCATGGCGAGGGCCGGAAAGCCTGGAGCAGGACACTGGTGGAGGCATGGCGTGGGCTGGAAAGCCCGGAGCAGGATGCTGGTGGAGGCATGGCATGGGCTGGAAAGCCTGGAGCAGGATGCTGGTGGAGGCACAGTGAGGGCTAGAAAGCCTGGAGCAGGACACTGGTGGAGGCATGGCATGGGCTGGAAAGCCTAGAGCAGGATGCTGGTGGAGGCATGGCGTGGGCTGGAAAGCCCAGAACAGGACTCTGGTGGAGGCATGGCGTGGACTGGAAATCCTGGAGCAGGATGCTGGTGGAGGCATGGCATGGGCTGGAAAGCCCGGAGCAGGATGCTGGTGGAGGCATGGCATGGGCTGGAAAGCCTGGAGCAGGACGCTGGTGGAGGCATGGCGTGGGCTGGAAAGCCTGGAGCAGGACGCTGGTGGAGGCATGACGTGGGATGGAAAGCCATGAGTGGGACTGCGGCAGTGGGAAGGAAAGTTGGACTCTCTCAAGTTACCTTTTTTTCTTAATCTAAGTTAATGTGAATGGCGCCAAATATGTACGGTGAAGGTACACACTTTTCACTGTATTTTCATATTGAATACGCGTGGCAATAAATGATTCAATTCAATATAGATAATTGTTCATAAGAACTGGAAACATGAGTAGGCCACTTAGCCTCTCCAACCTGTTGATCATGGCTGATCTGATCTCAGTCTCAACTCCACTTTTCTGCCTGCTCTCCAAAACCCTTCAACCCATTAGTAATTAAAAATCTATCACCTCCTTCAATTTACTCAATTTCCCAGCTCTGCCATACTCTAGGGCAAGAGAATTCTACAGATTTATGGTTCTTTGCAGAAATAATTCCACCTCATCTCTGTTTTAATTCTGCTACCCCTTGTCCTAAATCTGTGACTTCACACCAAATGGACATCCAAATATTGTTCTCTAATAACGTAACGATGAAAAGAAAATGACAGAAAGTCCACTCTGTCAGGAAGAATAAAAAAGGACGGTATTAGTTAAATGGACTGAGATTGTAGCATTCTTTGGTATCAAGGCACCTGGGTAACCTTTCACTTGAATCACAAAATGTTAGCAGGTAGGCACAGCAAATGATGAGGACAACAAACAGAACGTTGGCCTTTATTGCAAGGTGGGGACGGACTTTTTATTTTATAGTCACTCACAGGATGTGGGCATCATTTGTTGGGCCAGTATTTACTACCCATTCGTAGTTGGCCTTGAGAATATTAAAATAGGAAAGCCTTAAAAAAAGCCTATTAAAGTAGGAACGTTTTCAAAATGATGTGCAAATGAAGCACTAGCAACAAACTCTTTCACACAGTGAGTAGTTAGGGTCCGGAATGCACTGCCAGGAAATGTGGTGGAGGCATGTTCAAGGGGGGCATTCAAGAAGACCACTAGATGGCTATTTCACTAGAAATGGCCTGCAGGGATATGGGGAAAAGGCCAGGAGATTGGCAGTAACGGATAGAACCAGTGCAGGCATGATGGGCCAAATGGCCTCCTCCTGCACTGCAACAATCCTATGATTCTGTGATTTATTACAATAGCGCTAGAGATTGGAGAGACATCACTTAGAACATGGTGTACAGTTCGGTCACATCTGATAAGGGAAGGGCATGTACATTGGAAGCCATTCAGAGTAGATTCACTCAACCAATACCTGGGATGAAGGGATTTGACTTATGAGAAAAGGTTGAGCAGGTTGGGTTGTATTTGTTTGAGTTTAGAAAAATGAGATCTTATTGAAACATATAAGATTTGGAAGGGGCTTTACTGGGTAGGTGGTTCCCTTTGGGGAGAATCCAGAACTAGGCGTACAGTTCCAGAATAAGGGGCCTCCCATTTAAGTCGGAGATGAGGAGGAATTTCCTCTCTGAGAGGATCATGTTATCTTTGAAGCTCTCTCCCCCAACAAGCAGTGTAGCTAGGACCCCTGAATATATCCAGGGCTGCTGTAGGTGGATTTTTGATTGACCAGGAGACTGACGGCATTAGAGGATGGAAAGTGGATTCAAGTCCACAACCAGAGCAATGATCATCTTGGTTGATGGAGCAAGCTGGAGTGGTTAAATGGTCCCCTCCTGTTTCTATTGTCTATCTTCCTGTTGCAAATGACTGATCGATGGTGCATTGTTTAACACCTTCTGACATTAATGTATATATTATACATCCAGAGCCAGGTTAGAAAGATTCAGTCTCCAAACTTAATTTACACTGTTTTAGATATTATTCCCCTTACGGCGTAACTGCCCAATTCAAATGAGTTTAATCGGATTCAATGTAGGAGATGCTTATTGTGTATTGATATTTCAATCTGACAGCTGCTTCTTTCACTGTACTTATATTCCAATTCCATTATCTAGCTTTCCTGTCAATCTGTGATTACCAGTTGCTGTCAATTCATCATTTCAAATGTCTCAGTGTTGGGAAATATTTCACAAGACTCCCTGAATCTTAGTGAAATTTTAAATCAGAAAAGTCACAGGGATTTGTTTTGAAGGAAAAATCATTTTAACTCATTGAATCTATAAAACCAAGTGGACTGACTCATAAACTACATGGTTCCTTCGCTACCTTCACCTTCAACACACTCTTGCCTGGCTTCTCATATTTTGCCCTTCTCCAAAACTCTGCTGCCTGTATACTGACCCACAGCAAGTCATAGAAACCCCACAGTGTGGAAGCAGGCAATTTGGCCTGTTGAGTCCACATCAACCCTCTGAACAGCATCCCACCCAGAACCACCCCTCATCCTATCCCCGTAACCCTACGTTTCCCATGGATAATCCACCTAATTGCACATCCCTGGACACTATGGACAATTTAGCTTGGCCAATATACCTAACCTGTACATCTTTGGACTGTGGGAGGAAACCGGAGCAGCAGGAGGAAACCCGTGCAGACACGGGGAGAATGTACAAACTCCACACAGGCAATCACCTGAGAGGGGAATCGAACCCAGGTCTGTGACGCTGTGAGGTATCATGCCACCCTAAGTCCTGATTTTCCACGGCTTGCGGTGATCCATTGACTTCAGTTCCCCCATCATCTCATTGCTAAAATCCTTATCCCTGTTCCCAAAACCTTTCATTGCCTTGTCTGCACCCAACCCACCAACTGTCTTGTAGATTATTAACACTTAACTATTTACAGTGTTATAAGACCATAAGACATAAGACATAGGAGTGGAAGTAAGGCCATTCGGCCCATCGAGTCCACCCCGCCATTTAATCATGGCTGATGGGCATTTCAACTCCACTTACCCGCACTATCCCCGTAGCCCTTGATTCCTTGCGAGATCAAGAATTTATCAATCTCTGCCTTGAAGACATTCAACGCCCCGGCCTCCACTGCGCTCCGTGGCAACGAGTTCCACAGGCCCACCACTCTCTGGCTGAAGAAATGTCTCCTCATTTCCGTTCTAAATTGACCCCCTCTAATTCTAAGGCTGTGCCCACGGGTCCTAGTCTCCCCATCTAACAGAAACAACTTCCCAGCGCCCACCCTTTCTAAGCCATGCATTATCTTGTAAGTTTCTATTAGATCTCCCCTCAACCTTCTAAACTCTAATGAATACAATCCCAGGATCCTCAGCCGTTCATCGTATGTTAGGCCTACCATTCCAGGGATCATCCGTGTGAATCTCTGCTGGACACGCTCCAGTGCCAGTATGTCCTTCCTGAGGTGCGGGGCCCAAAATTGGACACCGTATTCTAAATGGGGCAGTATCCTAATAAGGTTTCAGATTTACATGTAGCCTTGGTGATGTGCTTACTGATTGCTCAGAGCAAAGACACAGCGACTGCAAGCAGGCTATTATTATTGCTGAGGGTGTGCTGGCCAGCCTTATACTGGAATATCACATGCTGCAATGCATCAAACTGGTTCAAAGATGCATTGCCTGAATGGTCTGGAACCTGTGCAACATTACAATAGTAAGTACAGGATGAATTGTTAAATATTGCACTAAAATGACGCTGTTTCCAACCATAATAAATTTGGATGTTATTTCTTCCACTTCTGCTATAGTTGTCTCAGCATCACCTGCATTCTGATTCCCAGAAATAATATTTACACAGGGTCCCTAATTTATGAACATCTGACACCCCCGTGGAGGGATGTCTTCATTTTAAAGATCCGACATAGAAATGTTCACTCGCACGTACGAACAGCTATTTTATACTGTGCTGTATTGGGTGGCGACTTGTGCACAAAAGGAGAGGAAACTGTTCGCAAGCCTGGGTCTGCCTGCATTCGCATATTGCCAGTGAAAACCAGGCATTATCTGCTGAAGGGGTGGGCATCTGATCATGATATCTTTTAAAATGGAAGCAATCCAAAAACTTTTTTTCTTTACTGCTCAATAACAGGAACCTTCGTAAAAAAACAACCCTGTAAAAATAAAACGATATTGTCAAAGTAGAAAGGACAAGAGGTTTGCGGAACACGGTAAAAGATGGTAGAATGGGTGAATTACATTGCAGACCAGAAGCAGGTCATTTGATACCAAAACAAAGTTGTTGGAAAAGCTCAGCAGGTCTGGCATTATCTGTGGAGGAGAAAACAGAGTTAAACATTTCGGGTCTGGTGACCCTTCCTCAGAACTGATGGTGGCTGGGAAAACGTCAGTTTATATGCAGAAAATAGGGAGGTGGGTGGGGCAGGGAGTAAACGATAGGATAGAGCCCAAAGAGAGAGAAAGACAGTTGGACAGACAAAGGAGTTGCTAACGATCAGGCTGGGAGGGTGAATAGTTGTTAATGGGGACTGTTAGTGACTAACAACAGCGGGTGTGTAATGGCAGGCTAGGTGGTAACAAATGTGATCATTTGATAGATGTGTCTGGCTGTTTATACTCCACATATTCCTACTCCCACCTTCTTCACCACTTCCCCGGCTCGCAAGGTTTCTGACTCCCTCTATCCAGTGCAGCAGTGAGGATGTCTTTTTAGATGATATAGAGGCTCCATGTATCTTGGTGGAAGCAAAAGATTCTTTAGTGCTTTGTTCTGAAGGAGAGGAGGGAGTTCTCCCTCATGCCCTGACAATATCCATCTCCCAATCAACACTCAACTTTTCTGTTCATTATCATCTTGATGTTCACAGGAGCTTGCTGTATGCACATGGGCTACCATATTTCTTACATTGCACCCATGACTACATATCAACAGCACTTCATTGGCAGTGTTGTGACAAGTTCCCAGGCAAGGCTCCCAACTTTGGAACAGGAGACTCCAACTTATTAAATTCCGAGTTGAGGAGGGAAGAAGTGACTCACTCATTCCTTCAGTCGATTGCTAAAAATTTAATTGAAAAAGAATCCTTTTGCCTTGTTCTCTTTCTCCAAGACCAAAGAAACTTAGGTTTTGAAACTGGCCCAATTGAACTAACCTGTTTTGTGTTGATCAAAGAGTCGGTTTATTTGTTACTAACTACAAAAATAACAATATAACACACACATAAATTAGAAAGGTAAGAGGAGAGATTTAAAAAAGAAATGAGGGGCAAGTTTTTTACACAGAGGGTGGTTTGTGTGTGGAAGGGTCTAGGCCCGAAACGTCAGCCTTCCTGCTCCTATGATGCTGCTTGGCCTGCAGTGTTCATCCAGCTCTACACCTTGTTATCTCGGATTCTCCAGCATCTGCAGTTCCTATTATCTCTGATACAATCATTCCTGAGAAGTGTTGTGTCTGGGCACAGTTACAATGTTTAAAAGACACTTAGACAAGGAAATGAATCGGAAATGTTTGGAGGGATATGGGCCAGGAGCAGGCAGGTGGGACTAGTTTAGTTTGGGATTATGTTCAGCATGGACTGGTTGGACCGAAGGGTCTGTTTCCATGCTGTATAACTCTTTGACTCTATAAATAATTAGTGTGTTCAAAAAATGATAAAAATTTAAATGATATACAGATTAGTCTGTGAGTCATTCAAGTCTGTGTTAAACTAAAGATTTACTATTAAACCATTATATACCTCTGAAAGTCTGCTGCTGCCTAATTCAACATTTAGACTTTGGTGTTTGACATATCCAGAATTCCTCCCCAGACAACCACTGGATTTATTCCTCCAGTTATCTTTTGGCTGCATCAGTCCTCTTTTAAATAACACATTGACATTAAAAGTTCCTTAGGTCCATGGGTGCTCTAGAGTTATGGCCGATGGTCATGACGATTGAAAAGTACTTGGAGACAGGTGCAGGTCAGGAAGAGTACTATATCACAGAAGTCCATCTTTGCCAAACCTATCAATTTATCCCTTTTTTTCCCCACCTTCTGTGTTTATTCAGCTTCCCCCATGAATTTATCTATCACATGGACTGCAGCAGCTGAGGAAGGCAACTCACCACCCTTTTGAAGGCCAACAAGGGACAGGCAATAAATATTAGCCCAGCTAGTGATGCCCAAGTCCCACAAGTGAATTAAAAGTTCTCCTCAATACAGGAGTGAAATCCACAATCTCCCTCCTTCCAGGTAAAGATTGCTCCTGAATTTCCAATGGGATACATTGGTAGCTACTCATATTTTGGATTTTCCCACGTTTTGCATCAACCCTATTGAATGTTTTGCTAATTTTAAAGACCACTTTGCAGACACCTCCAATCTTCTCTTTCCTGGAGGAGAAGAGGCCAGTTTCACTCTGCAACTCGCTTTCTGCAGTCTGGGAATCCATCAAATGTTTAAACAAAGGCTGAATAGATGCCAAACCGAATGAAAAGGTCAGGTGTTGAAAATCTTCAATTCCTTTATGTAAGTTGAGACGAAGTACAGGAGAGTTCTGTATAACTGGGCGGAAGACTGAATGCTGCTGTTGGATGCAATAATTCATAAACCCTGGAGCTACAGTATTGCAATTCTGATCAAAGCAATCTGTGAAAGATCCAAGCTTCTCATGTGTCCTGGAAACATAAGACAGCTTGGATCAGATAGTAACTGAATCAATAGTTTCTTATTAAACCTTGTGAATTTAGTGGACTGACTGAATTAAAGGGCAAAATAATGTCAAGAGGGAGGGTAATGATGAAATAAGGGAATATGTATAGTAAAGTGCACTGTAGCTTTGTGGTGGTTCCTGGATTATTATACAAAGGAACTGGACTAACATTCAAAAGAATTTGATTTCAAAAGAATTTGATTTCAAAAAACGCTATTTAAGAATATATGACTGTTTTTATGAAAATGAATGAAAGTGACAAGAAAAGCAGTTGGACTGTCCAAAACATCCAAATGTCTCTAACAGAAAGAAGAGATTTATTTGCTTTTCGTGACCTCAAAACATGTCAAGGTATATTTGTTGTCAAAACCAAACAAGTTCGCAGATATCCCTCGGGAGGAAGCCTGTCCATCTTGCCCACTTTACTCTTAATGCCCTATTAAGTCATTGATAAAAAATACTCAGTTAGTACACCCACGCTCGGTTCGCACTAACAACTACACCTCCCAGTCGCAAACCATTTCAACTCCCCCTCCCATCCCTCAGACGACATGCCCATCCTGGGCCTCCTGCAGTGCCACAGTGATGCTACCCGAAGGTTGCAGGAACAGCAACTCATATTCCACTTGGGAACCCTGCAGCCCAATGGTATCAATGTGGACTTTACAAGCTTCAAAATCTCCCCTCCCCCAACCGCATCCCAAAACCAGCCCAGCTCGTTCCCACCTCCCTCACCTGTCCTTCCTCCCACTTATCCCCTCCTCCCACCTCAAGTCCCACCCCCATCTCCTACCGACTAACCTCATCCCCACCCCCGACCTGTCCGTCCTCCCTGGACTGACTCCCTGGACTCCTCCCTACCTCCCCACCTACACTCACCTTTACTGGCTCCATTCCCGCATCTTTGACCTGTCTGTCTCCTCTCCATCTATCTTCTCCTCTATCCATCTTCTATCCGCCTCCCCCTCTCTCCCTATTTATTTCAGAACCCCCTTCCCCTTCCCCATTTCTGAAGAAGGGTCTAGGCCTGCCTAGACGTCAAGCTTTCCTGCTCCTCTGATGCTGCTTGGCCTGCTGTGCTCATCCAGCTCGACACCTTGTTTCCTCAGAACATTACCTCGGTTTCTGGATTAATAGTCCAGCAATATTACCACTAGGTCAGTGCCTCCCCAAACTCTTACTCTGTTTTAAAAAAACTTGAAAAAATTGTTCTTCGTTCATTTTGAGGCAACACCTCCGTGGGTGCTGGAAGACTTATTTTATATTTGTTGAATGTCAAATTTCCCTGTTATAAAAAAAGCAAAGTTTTTTTTTAAAGTTTAAATATTCCTAAGAAAGACAATATCCAAGTCTATCGTTTTGCACTCATCAGGACTGGAATGCAAGAAACCAGGCTTAGAAACGGAACACTAATTTATACAACATAAAGACAGGGTGCTGATTGGTTGGACCATGACTAGCATAGAGGTGCATTAGTCAATCGACTATCTAAATAAAGTGATTTAAGTCAGACCAGGCAGGTCAACTCTAATTGCTTTGTTTATCGTTTTAGCTTCTACCTTAATGACATCTGCATATCCCAATTATTTATTTCACTATCTATTCAAAAACTTCAAACTTCAGTGATACCCACTTTCTGGTTTGCTACCTATGAAAATAGCTCAATGTGATTGGCTGTTTACTTACCTCCGCTTGGTTTCCCCGATGTATAGGAAGCCACAACGGGTACAGCGGATGCAGTATACCACATTGGCAGATGTGCAGGTGAACATCTGCTTGATGTGGAAAGTCTTCTTGGGACCTGGGATGGGGGTGAGGGGGGAGGTGTGGGGGCAGGTGTAGCACTTCCTGCGGTTGCAGGGAAAAGTGCCGGGTGTGGTAGGGCTGGAGGGGAGAGTGGAGCGGACAAGGAAGTCAGGGAGCGAGTGGTCCCTCCGGAAAGCAGATAAGGGTGGGGAGGGAAAAATGTCTTTGGTGGTGGGGTCGGATTGCAGATGGCGGAAGTGTCGGAGGATGATGCGTTGGATCCGGAGGTTGGTGGGGTGGTACGTGAGAACGAGGGGGATTCTGTTTTGGTTGTTATTGCGGGGATGGGGTGTGAGGGATGAGTTGCAGGAAATGCGGGAGACACGGTCGAGGGCGTTCTCGACCACTGAGGGGGAGGGAAGTTGCGGTCCTTGAGAAACGAGGACATCTGAGATGTACGGGAGTGGAACGCCTCAGCCTGGGAGCAGATGCGGCGGAGGTGAAGAAATTGGGAATAGGGGATGGCATTTTTGCAGGAAGGTGGGTGGGAGGAGGTGTATTCTACGTAGCTGTGGGAGTCGGTGGGCTTGAAATGGATATCGGTTTCTAAGTGGTTGCCAGAGATGGAGACAGAGAGGTCCAGGAAGGTGAGAGAGGTGTTAGAGATGGTCCAGGTGAACTTAAGGTTGGGGTGGAAGGTGTTGGTGAAGTGGATGAACTGTTCGAGCTCCTCGTGGGAGCACGAGGTGGCGCCGATACAGTCATCAATGTAACAGAGGAAGAGGTGCGGTCTAGGGCCAGTGTAGGTACGGAAGAGGGATTGTTCCACGTAACCTAAAAAGAGGCAGGGGTGACAAGGTGTGGAGCTGGATGAACACAGCAGGCCAAGCAGCATCAGAGGAGCAGGAAAGCTTGACATTTCGGGCCTAGACCCTTCATCAGAAATGGGGGAGGGGAAGGGGGGTCTGAAATAAATAGGGAGAGAGGGGGAGGTGGATAGAAGATGGATAGAGGAGAGGATAGGTGGAGAGGACACAGACAAGTCAAAGAGGCGGGGATGGAGCCAGTGAAGGTGAGTGGAGGTGGGGAGGTAGAGAGGAGATAGGTCAGTCCAGGGAGGACGGACAGGTCAAGTGGGGGGCCGCCGGGATGAGGTTAGTAGATAGGAGATGGGGGTGCGGCTTGAGGTAGGGGGAGGGAATAGGTGAGAAGAAGAACAGGTTAGGGCGGCAGGGACGAGCTGGGTGGTTTTGGGATGCGGTTGGGGGAGGGGAGACCTATTATCTCTGACACAAAGAGAAGGGCACAGCTTGTGCCCATGCGGGTACCCATGGCCATGTCGGGAGTGGGAGGAATTGAAAGAGAAGTTGTTGAGGGTGAGGATGAGTTCGGCTAAGCGAATGAGAGTGTCAGTGGAGGGGGACTGGTCGTGCCTGCGGGAGAGGAAGAAGCGGAGGGCCTTTAGGCCATCTGTATGGGGAATGCAGGTGTATAGGGACTGGGCGTCCAGCATCTGCAGTTCCTACTATCTCTGAAATAATGTTCTGAGGACCTGGGTTCAAATCCTGCCACAGCAGATGGTGGGATTTGAATTCAATAAATATCTTGAATTTAGATTTGAATGATTACCATGAATTCATTGCTGATTGTCGGAAAAACCCATTTGGTTCACTAATGTTCTTTAGGGAAGGAAACTGCCATCCTTACCTGGTCTACATGTGACTCCAGACCCAGAGCAATGTGGTTCATTCTTACGTGTCCTCTGGGTAATTAGGGATGGGCAATAAATGCTGGCTTGGCCAGTGACATCCTCATCCCATGAATAAATAAAAAAGAAAGTAGAAGTTCCAATCAGTTCAGTGCTTTTGATCTGTTTGCAATGTTGGAGTGATGAGGGGAAGAGGGAGTGTAAAGGTTACTTCGTCAAGAATCAGTGGCAACAACTTTTGGATTTGTACATTTAAAGCGCACAGATTCACTGCCATTTTCAGATGATTAATGACCTTGATTACTGACAGTTTCATCATTTTTCCTACCAGATGCCTTTTTTGGGACAGAGCATTTTTACCTGGTCTGATGTGGGATCCCCTGGTGCTGATATTGAAATGCGCGAATTGCTGGCTGACCTGGACAAGCACTAATTCACACTCCCACTGAGTCACAAAGACAGTAACACTGTGTTGTTCACATTCCTCTATCCTCGAGAGCCGTTGGCAAATCCTGACCCATGTGCAGACAGTGCCATTCTGGGGGCATTTGCTGGGGCATTAATTAGCATTTCTGGCATTTGCAAGTGGTTGGTCACTAATGCAAACAGCTGCTCTGTGGATGCCTGGAGTTGACAGTGAGAGAGTGCGGCTGGTTGACAGCAGAAAAACATCTTCAAAGATATCATTACAGCAATGGGAAAGGCTCCAGCATTGATTAAAGGACTCCAATTACATACTTTTATAAGGTCAGATCCCAGTTCATAAATTTTCATGTTCTTCTGCAGCATCTCACACTCTCTTGCTCTGTTAAATGATTGTTTGAATTCAGAGTAAGACTGACAAGGAAGCAAAACGGTCTGTATGGAGAGCATTTCTGCTAGTTAGGAGTCCTGTTTGGATCTATCGTCGTGCCTGCAGCTGGAGTTTATAAAGGAGTTTGAAACACTTAAATGGTCTTTGCTTGGAGTCACTTTCTATCTCTTCTGTAATTGAATCATTTGCATTGGTTGGGCCAAATGAAGGAACAAAGGAGATAGGAACAGGAGTAGACCATTCAGCGCCTTGAACCTGTGCCACCATTCAATGAGATCATGGCTGACCTGTGGCCTAACTCCATGTTGATTAAACTGACGACAAAGTTAATTATCAGTGCTTCAAGGAATGACACCCCCCCACCCACAAAAGGTGAGCCAGGAAAAATGACACTATAATCTATAACATTACAATCAAAAATCTCTGGGCTTTCTGTGATTTACTTTCCCAGGGCCATCGAGTTTAAGCACAACAGCGTCACACTGCGCTATATGCAACATGTGAAAACTAAGTTGGTACTGTGGGGTTGCACAGTGGCTCAGTGGTTAGCACTGCTGCCTCACAGTGCCAGGGGCCTGGATTCAACTCTGCCCTCAGGCGACTGTGTGGGTAGCCCTCGGGCACTCTGGTTTTCTCCCACAGCCCAAAGATGTACAGGTTAGGTGGTTGGTCATGCTAAATTGCCCACAGTTTCCAGGGTTGTGCAGGTTAGGTGGGTCAGCCATAGGGAATACAGGAATAGGGTAGCAGTTGGGGTGGGATGCTCTTCGGAGAGTCAATGCACACTTGATGGGTCGAATGGCCTGTTTCCATGCTGTAGGGATTCTATCCTATGGTTCTATGTTCAAAATCTACTATATTCTCAAAAACAGCATGTGAAATATTTGCAAGGAACACGTCACAGAAGTTTCGAATGGCTGTCGTTGCTGATGTGGTGACACCTTCATTTTTAAACATCAGGGAGCTATCCTGCTGTTTGTGTGCTCAGCCCCAGTCAGACTTTACAAACCTAAGTTGCTTAATTTACGTTTGAATTATTGAAAGTTTGGATATTCCCAGTGTCATTGGCAGGGCTTTTTAGCTCAGTTAGTTGGACAGTTGGTTTATGGTGCAGAGTGATGCCAACAGCACAGGTTCACTTCCCACACTAGCTGAGGTAACCATGACGGACTCTCCTTCACAACCTCTCCCCTCACACGAGGCAGAGTGACCCTCAGGTTAAACCACCACCAGCCATCTCTCTCTAAGAAGACAGCAGTTCTAAGGTGCAGCAGGGCCACAACTTGACTATATTTGAGTCACTGGCAGATAAATGCAAAATTGTACCATCGTCAGTGACTTCAGGATTGAAGGGAATTAGCTACAGTAGGGATTCCCAGACTGAGATTCCGGCTTGGGATTTACAGGGGAGAGGGAAGTCAGTTAGCTCAGATCATATGATTTCTGGGAAATGCTGTCGTTAACTTTTCAAAATGACATTCTGATCTTCTAAAATAAAACAGTCAGACCTTCGCAGAACTGAAAACTAAAATCGATCTTTCCTCCACTTTAGAACTTCAGTTTCCAAATCGCAAAAATATATTACGAACCTTCATACAGTTCACAATCCCAACTTTTAATTTTGCCTCACTTTTCCGAATAAGACAAGGCTAGCAGATGCATGGGAATTCTACCAATTACAAGTTCCCCTCTAAGCCACACACCACCTTGACTTGTATCGACATTGCCATTCATTCTCAGTCGCTCAGTCAAAACCCTGGCATTCCCTACTGAATGGTATGGTCAGTGCACCTCCACTGAGGGACTACAATGGTTCAAGAAGGCAGATCACCAGCACCTTGCCCAGGGGCAATTAGGAATGGGCAATAGATGTCGGCATAGCCAGTGATGCCCACTCCTAATGAGTAAATAAAGTAATCATACTCAGCTGCCAATTCATTTTAAAAAGACCCTTTAACTGTATTTGCGTTTTGCAACGAGGTGTAATGAATCAATGAATTGTGAGGAGCTTGTTCAGTATTTTCACTGTGAGAGATACTATACAGCATATCACAAGTATAATTGCTTGGGATTCTCTCCGTAGAAAGCAGTCAGAGTGGAAAATAATGATAAATGGATAATTTCCAGTGATTGCTGTAAAAAGGCCGAGCTTTCATTGGATTGGACAAAATTGATTCAGGAAATCAAGTGTAAAATACCATGCAGGTTGAAAGGAATAGAACTTTTGGAAATTGATTTTGTCACAAAGTCATTATTTAAATTTAAAATCAGTTGACTGTTTCGAGCATCTGAATTGCAAGGCTTTATTTCCCAATATGGCAGGTGCTTCAATATATACTGCCGAGAATTTTTTTTTGGACTTCTACATAAGTTACAACTCGAACCATGAGGGGCCTATTTAAAGAAGAGGTCTGTTTGGCAGAATCCAAAGTAAAGTGGGAGATCGTTGAGGATTTATTGAGAGTGGAGTTGATGTGAAATGATATCTGCTGGTGAGATAGGATGGCTGATCGTTGTTTGATATAATGTGTTTAACCATCTGCTACAAACTAAAGTGAAAGGATACACTGCAGAGGTAGAAGAACTATAGAGTGGCACAGTGGCTCAATAGTTAGCACTGCTGCCTTACAGCACCAGAGACCTGGGTTCAATACCACCCTTGGGTGACTGTCTGTGTGGAGTTTGTATGTTCTCCTGGTATCAGTGTGGGTTTCCTCCAGGTGCTCAGGTTTTCTCCCACAGTCCAAAGATGTGCAGGCTAGGTGGGTTGGCCATGCTAAATTGTCCCATAGTGTCCAGGGATGTTTAGGTTAGGTGGGTTAGATATGGGAATTGCAGGGATAGAGGAATGGGTCTGGGTGGGATGTTCTTCAGAGGGGCAGTGTGGACTTGTTGGGCTGAATGGCCTGTTCCCACACTGTGGGGATTCTATGATAGGTTATGGGATTATGGCAAGCCAACCATGACCTGGAATTTCTCCAAACGGCCACCTTTTCATTAAAAAAAAAATTCTCCTGTACAATCAATTGCAACAATTTACCCAAGAGACCCAACAACCACAGTCAACAAATAAAATTATCATTTGTTTACAGAACAGTCCTAGTCAGTACCACTACCATCAGTCTTTGCTCATGTACTGCATTCACAATCCTTAAATTGTGTGGGTCGTCACTAACTAGTATTTATGGGAACGTTCCTTCTCTGGTGATTGTCATTCCCCTGGAGAATGCTATTGCCATGGTAATGGTTCATACTGATCTGTAAGTACTGTTAAGGTCGCAGTGGACTTCTGACACTGATGGTCACCCACTAGTCTGCTGCAGTAAAGGAACTGCTCCTTTGTTTATACATATATGCCTGTGATTACTACATTATATCTGGATGCTTGTGTTCACTGCCTACGATTAAGGTGACAACAGCTCCACACAGATTCCAAGTTGCCCTATGAGCTATTTTTGAGTGTTGACTGTACTCTGACCTGTTCTCAATGCTCAGCTCTGACAAAGATTTTTCAGTTTTATCCAAGAGGAATTTGGCTTTCTGATCTTTCTCCTTGATTTTGTCACTCACTCCTGTTAATATTTCTGGCTTCAGAAGTTCTTTTCTCAGTAGTTTGGGTACAGAATCAGGATTTTCTCAATTTCTTTACGATTCCTTTGGCGATTTTCACTGCCACCTCAGCCTTTCCATTTGACTGGGAATACTGTGGAGATGACGTGCTGTTTGAATTTCTTCATCATTTACAAAGACTTCACTGGTGAACAGAAGGCCATTGTCAGTCATCACAGGGTCTGGAATGCTGCCCTGACTGAAGCGCACTTTCTGATATCTTACAATCTCACTGATCTCAGATGGTCTGCCTTCAAGTAGTCAGAATACTAGCCAACAGTCACAAGCTCACCAGTCCGTCTGAGAGTGAAGCGATCTTCTCCCAGCTATACTCATGGTCTGCTAGGTATGTCATTTATCATAAGGGGCTCTTAAACCTCCTTGGCTTGATACTTGTTACAAATACTGCAATGGCTGATGTGGTCTTTAGTATCATTGCTCGTGTTTGGCCAGCAAAGTAGGTAGTCCTCCTCCCTCCCACACCCGAGGCTTAATTCCTGCTGAGCTGCTTCAATGCTGTTCAGCATCTCTTTCTCTCACCTCCTTAGAGATAAAGTCTCTTTCTTTGTACAAGATGTCAGTAACTAAGGGGTGGGGGTGGTGAGGGTGATTGGTCACATTTTCAGGATTGTTCAGCAAAAGAGCTGGGAGTGGGATGAGGAGAAACATCTTTATTCGGAGAGTTGTTAGAGTTTGGAATGCACTACCTGGGAGAGTGGTGGAGGCAGATTCCACAGGACATTTCAAAAGAGAGTTGGATATGCGTTTGAAAGTGTTGGATTTAAAGGGATTGGAAATAGGGCTGCAGAATGGTAGCTCTTTCAGGAGCTGGTACAGACATGATGGGCCGAATAGCCTCCTTCTTTACTGTTAAAATTCTGTAATGCTATGTTACCTTGGGTAGTCACTTCATCACTGTTTACCCACTCCTCTCTCACAGCAATAAGTGCATCCTTAATGCTTGCAGCTCATCCTTGCATCACTATTTCCTGCACCAGTTGGGGAAGCAAGGATTACTTTGAGAGGGCAGGAAAGTGGACGTGAGGAACATCGGATCATCGGATCAGCTGTGATCCTATTGAATGGTCGAGCAGGTTCATGGGGCCAAACGGCCTACTCCTGTCCCTATTTCTTATGGTCTTATGGAAAACTTGAGATTTGCTTTTGTGTACCTTAAGAACAAAGAACAAAGAACAAAGAAAATTATAGCACAGGAACAGGCCCTTCGGCCCTCCAAGCCTGCGCTGATCCAGATCCTCTATCTAAACCTGTCGCCTATTTTCCAAGGATCTGTATCCCTCTGCTCCCTGCCCATTTATGTATCTGTCTAGATACATCTTAAATAACACTATCGTGCCTGTCTCTACCTCCTCCGCTGGCCACGTGTTCCAGGCACCCACCACCCTCTGCGTAAAGAACTTTCCATGCATAGATCCCTTAAACATTTCCCCTCTCACCTTGAAATCATGACCCCTAGTAATTGAGTCCCCCACTCTGGGGGAAAAAGCTTCTTGCTATCCACCCTGTCTATACCTCTCATGATTTTGTAGACCTCAATCAGGTCCCCCCTCAACCTCCATCTTTCTAATGTAAATAATCCTAATCTACTCAACCTCTCTTCATAGCTAGCGCCCTCCATACCAGGCAACATCCTGGTGAACCTCCTCTGCACTCTCTCCAAAACATCCACATCCTTTTGGTAATGTGGCAACCAGAGTAATTTACTCAATTTTAGCAAGATAACTGATCTTTCAGACTCAGTGTGTCTTCTGGGTTGATGACTTCCAAAGCAGATTAGTTGTAACAGCTGGAAGAGTTCACACTCTGACTTAGTAACGCGACCTTCCTTCAATAGGGAGTGTTGCTCTTGGCAGCGTATTGGTAACATAGTCTGTTTCCTTTCCTTGTATGTCATGTCCAGATGATATCTCTGCAAATAATGGAACATTCATGCAGCTGCTTTAGAGCAGACAGAAGTGGTATGAGGAAGATGCTCTGAAGTGGCTTATGTTCAGATTCCAATGTTCCTTTGTCCTTCCCCAGCAATGATTGATTAAAATACTTATAAATGAAGACAATGGCCAGACACTGTTTCTCAATCTGAGTGGTGCATCATTCAGTTTTTATTAATACTTGGATCCAAGTGCCCTTGCTGTATTAGGGTTGTTCCCAAGTCCTGTCTCACTGGCAGCACATTCAAGGTGACCTCACCACTAATGTCATCATCATGAGACATTTGATTCTAGTGAAAGGTGCTTCTGGTTCCATGCCCCCAACACCATTCCCTTGGTTAGCACTGAGCTTCTTCAGAGGCTCACATTCTATTGACAAATCTGCTAAACAGATCACAAATTGTTACTCTGCCTTCACACCTATTGGTTGCCGCATTTCTGCCTCCCCTTGTCAGGATCTGGATGAAGACCTTGCATTGTCAGTACATGACTGATATATTTTATTTCAGGTATGTCCAATCTTTCTCTTGTTTGGTTCCAGTTTCACCCAGCGAGCTCTGTCAAGCAGACACTGTAAGTTCTGCTTGCGGTCGGTAACTGCTTCTTCAGTTGGGTCCTCACATCTATAAACCCAAAGCTTGTCCGTTTCAGCTCCCACTCTGGGAAGCTCACCGACTATCTCCTGATGGCTGCATTGATCCTCCCTGGAGCAGCGGAAATGCTGAACAGCAGACAAACCAT
Source organism: Ginglymostoma cirratum (assembly GCA_024137785.1). NCBI lineage: Eukaryota > Metazoa > Chordata > Chondrichthyes > Orectolobiformes > Ginglymostomatidae > Ginglymostoma > Ginglymostoma cirratum. Next base: position 39,696,846 of record JAHRHZ010000099.1, read on the forward strand.
CCGTATCTTCTGAAACTGGTTAGAAAACTGCTGCTTTCACCCTTTTCTGCCTTTGCCAGTAACCATCCTTCACTCCGATGGTAGTAAAGACCTTTGCAAAGTAGCAAGAAGGTTTATACCCAAAACGTTGACTGCTCCTTTCCTCCAGATGCTGCCTGCGTTGCTGTGTTCTTCCAGTGTCCTGCTTATCTTCCTTGGATTCCAGCATCTGCAGTTTTTTTACTGTCTCTAACAAAATTTCTTCAATGGCTATCATGGGGTAGTGAGAGCTCTTCAAAGTGTTATTGAGATCCTTTGGGTGTAATGCATAATCAATATTTATCAGGCTTTTATTTTCCCCCCAGAGCTACGTTACTGCTGATCCAGTCTGTAAGAAATATCACAATCTCGATTACCTTGTTCATTTCCAGCTCTACTATCTTTCCCTGTGCAGCAGTTAGAACACAGACACATACTATGCCTGTTTCAACTCAACATATCACCAGGATAACTCCTCCATTTCATTTTCTCAGGGCAATGCCTTGACCAATCCCAGTCAATCTGCCTTCCTTAAAATTTAAACAGGGCTTAGCAGTTAACTACCAGTCATCGGGAACTGGTGCATTCTCCAAGGCAACAACACTTGCCAACAAATCAGCATGCTCCTTTCAAACAGCATGAATGTGGTTTTCCCTTTATTTTGGTATTTCTTGCAAATTGTCTTGAAATGGGATGAAAAATTTTGACAAGGTGTATCTTCTCTCCACAATTCTCAAGTTTTCTAACTGACAGGGGTTTGTGTTGACGTGGAAGATGCTGCCTGAAAGCTCAGTGGCAGTGGGTTCAATTCTTTCAAAAGTGGACCATTTCAAAAGGTGGGGGGGGTGCTATTGGATGAGAATATACAGAGTGAGGGAATTGGATATCAATATTGTACAACAAGCACACCCTCGACGGGCCAAATGGCTTCCTTCTGTATTAAATCAAACAGATTTGTGAACAATGAATGGTCTGACATAGTCCACATCGGCTTTCCAAATCTAACTCCAGACGCTGCGTATCTTCGAATCTACCTGCTATTTCCATAAGTAAATGGTGGGCAATTATTTCTATTGCACATTCCAAGGACATTTTCTAGGATCTGGGATGTAATTTCAGGATAAGAGGGAAACACACGCAAAGTAATAAAGCGCTCTGACCCCAGCCATTGGGAAACACACATTCAAATTTGTTGATTGGTGTTAATTTCAAGTTTAGTGCAAGGCACATTCATCGAGGTAAGGCCCTTTGATTGTAACTGTTAAACATTTAATCTATGTCACTCATTAAATATTCAGACTTCAGTTAATGTTATAAAATGATATGACTTATTTACACCCCCAGCAATTGTGTTCAATCAAATGTAGGGTAGATTAATATAGGATTAATATATGTAAAGATAAAGTGACCGTAGCCTCGCTGGATCATTGAGCTGTTCTCTCATTAGAGAGAGAGATGACTGGTGGTAGTTTAACAGAGGGTCACCACACCTCAGACAAGGGAGAGGGCGAGGAAGAGAGTCCTACATAGTAACCTCAGCTTGTGCAGGAATTGAACCCACACTGATGGTATTATTCTGCATAGAAAGAAACCAGCTACCCAGCCAAATGAGCCCCATGTTTTACATATTACCTCTTCTTAAGACATTCACATAACACTATATATTCAGCCAGCATCAACAAAAATTCCAGGGAGATCAGTCCCTAGAACCAGATAGCATGTAAAATGTTTCAAATGAAACCAGCTGAAGCTAAGAGGGCAGCATGGTGGCACAGTGGTTAGCACTGCAGCCTCACAGCACCAGGGACCTGGGTTTGATTCCAGCCTCAGGTAACTGTCTGTGTGGAGTTTGCACGTTCTCCCTGTGTCTGCGTGGGTTTCCTCCCACAGTCCAAAGATGTGCAGGCTAGGTGGATTGGCCATGCTAAATTGCCCATAGTGTTCAGGGGTGTGTGGGTTATAGGGGGATGGGTCTGGATGGACTTGTTGGGCCGAAGGGCCTGCTCCCACACTGTAGGGATTCTAATTCTAACCTGTTTATTGCTTAATTTTCCGAAGACAAGTGAAAATAGTGAAAGTCAATCTGAGTTATCAGTCTATCCCTCCCTGCTGTCCCTTCCCTTCCCCCTTCTCTTTCTCTCTCTCCTTGCTGTCCCTCCCCTCTCTCTCTCTCTCTCTCCTCCTGCTGTCTCTCCCCACTTCTCTCTCTCTCTTCCTGCTGTCCCCCCACCGCTGTCCCTCATCCTC
>JAHRHZ010000099.1:39703485-39740052 GCA_024137785.1 Ginglymostoma cirratum
TGGGACTGGCGCAGGAAAGTGGGACTGGCGCAGGAAAGTGGGACTGGTGCAGGCAGTAGTGTATTTTTTGATGGTGCAGACTTGATTTTTTCCAATAAGTGTGGTATACGAATTGTGTTTCGAAGAAGTGTTACCAAATTCTGACAAGGGGTAAGAGCTCTGATAATCTTTCCTATGATGAACAGTGAGTTACACAACATCGCTGGGTGCATGTGATCCCTTGGAAAGGGGATGCTTTATGCATCAAAGTGAGCCAGTAAGACCATAAGACCATGGGAAATAGGAACAGGAGTAGGTCGTTCTGCCCCTCGAGCCTGTTCTGTCATTAACAGGATCATGGCTGATCCAACATTTCTCATGTACACTTTCCTGCATTTTCCCCATATCTCTCAATTCACTGACATTTCAAGAATGTATCTTTCTCAGCTTTCTGTGGCGAGGAGTTCTTGGAGCCGGTTTTCACATTGAGGAACTGAGATGGTTTGAGTAGAGAGATGTGCTTATCTTACAGTTCCACATGGACTGAGATTCCTGCGATGGGACAATAGAGAGGACAGTACCAGGTGTCAGTCAGGATGGCAACAATTACCTTGGCTCTAAGGGCTCTTGTGGCGCAGGGTATGGTACCTCTGTACTGGGAGGCCCAGGATCAAGTCCCACCTGCTCTAGAGATGTGTAACAACATCTCAAGCCAGGGTGATTAAAAAATATCTGCCCTTGGTTCGAAAAGCTTAACGTTTGGAGCAAAAGCCAAATGTATCAGGAGGATAATAGCTGCTATCTTGTGACGTTAACTAACGTTTGAAGTTATTGATTCATTTTTAGTAATTACACAGTATGCAACAAAACCTGATAATAGCACCAATCCTTGAGGTTTTTATTTATTTTTGTGGGACGTGGGCCGTAGGGATTGTAATGTGGTCAGCCAGGTGGACCTGATGGAATATGAGTTCCCTGATTGGGGCTGTTAACCTGGTCCAATCAGGGAGCGCTGGCTGACAGTTATAAACAGAAGGGTCAGAGGTTCTGCTCACTCTGAGAGTTGGCTCTGAGGGAGCTGGATCAGTGACAAGAACTCTCCCCATGTAAATAAAGGGGGACTTGGTGACAGGATACTGTCCGCTGTGGAGTTATTTCTTGGACATCACTGGCTATCCAGCATTTAATTGCCTGTCCCTAGTTGGCCCTTGAGAAGGTGGTGGTGAGCTGCCTTTTTGAACCGCTGCAGTCCACGTACTGTGGGATGACCCACAATGCCCTTAAGAGGGAATTCCAGGATTACAAACAACGGTGAGACAGAGTACAGGAAAGAGATCGAGAGCTTAGGGTATGGTGTAAAGCCATCAATCTCTCCATCTATGTCAGCAAAATAAAGGAGCTGGTCATTGACTTCAGAAAGGAGAGTGGAGGCCATGCCCCTGTCTGCATGAAAGATGCTGAGGTGGAAGTGATTGAGAGCTTCATGTTCCCAGGAATAGATATCACTAATAATCTGTCCTGATCCATCCACATTAACACTACAGTCAAGAAACCACGCCAACTTCCTCAGAAAGCTAAGGAAGTGTGGCATGTCAGCAAGGACTCTTACTAATTTCTATAGATGTACCATAGAAAGCATCCAACTGCTGTGCAAGAAATGACAGAGTGTAAACGCAGCCCAAATCTATCACAAAACCGGCCTTCCACCCAGCGGCTCCATCTACACTTCCCACTGCCTTGGGACAGCAACCAACATCATCAAAGACCCCTCCCTCCCCTGTTATACTCTCTTCCGCCATCTTCTGTCAAGCAGAAGATATAAAAAATTGAAAACATGTGCCAACAGATTTAAGGACAGCTCCTTCTCTGCTGTTGTCAGAGTTATGAACAGGCCTTTCATATATTAGAGCTGATCTCTCTCTGCACCTTCTCTGTAGCTGTAACATTATATTCTGCATTCTGTTCTATTACCCTGATATACTTATGCAGGGTATGATTTGTCTGATTAGCACACAAAACAATACTTTTCACTGTATCTCAGTACATGTAACAAGAGAAAATCAAATCAAATCTTATGTATCTGCTGCCCTTGTCCTTCTACATGGAGGTGGTCATGGGTTTGGAAGGTGCTGTCTGAAGATTTTTGGTGAATTCCTGCAGTGCATCTTGTAGATAGTACACACTGCTGCTACTGAGCGCCGGTGGTAGAACAAAGATCAAAGAAAATTACAGCACAGGAACAGGCCCTTCGGCCCTCCAAGCCTGCACCACTTGGTGGGGGGAGTGGATGTTTGTGGATGTGGTGCCAATCAAGCGGGGGCTGCCTTGTCCTGGATGGTGTTGAGCTTCTTGAGTGTTGTTGGGGCTACACCCATCCAGGAAAGTGGGCAGTGTTCCATCACACTCCTGACTTGCGCCTTGTAGATGGTGGGACAGGCTTTGGGGAGTCAGGAGGTGAGTTACTCGCTGCAGGATTCCCAGCCTCTGACCTGCTCTTGTAGCCACTGTGTTTATGTGGTGAGTCCATTGAGTTTCCGGTCAATGGTAACCTTTAGTCACCCATCCCCCAACTTGCCTCCCCAAAGCAGAGGAGACCAAACTGCGAGCAACGCATGCAGCAGACCAGACCGTGGGAAGTGCAGGTAAAGTGCTGCTTCACATGGAAGGTATGATTGGGCCTTTGGATTCTGGAGAGGGAGGAGGTAAATGGGTAGGTGTTGTATCTTCACCGGTTACAGGGAAAGGTGCCGTGGAGCTGTGGGTGGGGGGGGAGGCGGAGTTGGGAGTGAGGCTACTGTCCAGATCTTGTTGCATTTGTACATGGACTGCTTCAGTATCTGAGGAGTCGTGAATGGTGCTGAAGACCGTGCAATGATCGGCGAACATCCCCACTTCTGACCTTATGATGGACGGAAGGTTATTGATGAAGCAGCTGAAGATGGTTGGGCCTAGGACACTACCCTGAGGAACTCCTGCAGAGATGTTCTGGACTGAGATGACTGACCTCCGACAACCATGACCATCTTTCTACGTGCCAGGTATAACTCCAACCACCGGAGCGTCTGCCCCTGGATACCCATCGAGTCCAGTTTTGCTAGGGCTCCTTGACAACACTCTTGGTTGAATGTGGTCTTGATATCAAGGGGTGTCTCTGTCATCTCACCCACTGGAATTCAGCTCTTTTGTCCATGTTTGACCCAAGGCTGTCAGGGTCCAAAGCTTTTGCAGTATCCAGTGTCTCCAACCATTTCTTGATATCACGTGGAGTGAATCGAATTGGCTGAAGACTGGTATCTGTAAAGCTGGGGACCACTGGAGGAGGCTGAGATGGATCATCCACTCGGCACTTCTGGCTGAAGATTGCTGGCCCGCTTTCAATTGCTTAGTTTTCAAGGACTCTTGACACTGGTGCCAATCGTTCTGGTGAGAAGGCAGTTCTATAACATTCATTATTAACATCATATTTCACTTTGCACATCACCATTCTCAAAGTGGCTTTCTATCACATCTCCAGCAGTATAGGCCCATACTTGCTAGAGTTTAGAAAAATGAGAGGAGATCTAATATAAAGAAGAGGACTGACAAAATACACCCAGTGAGGATGCTCCCCCACGGGGGAAAATCTAGAATGAGAGGTCATAGCTTTAGGATAAGGTGGTGGCATATTTAAAACAGATTTGAGGAGAAATTACTTCTGTCAAAGAGTTGTGAATCTGTGGAATTCACTCCCCCAGAGAGCAGTGGATGCTGAGTAAATCGAAGGGGGAGATAGAGTGATTTTTAATTATTATCGGGTTGAAGAGTTATGGAGAGCAGGCAAGATGAGGTTGGCCTTGATCATACCGAATGGCAGAGCAAGCTAGAGGGGCTGAATGGCCCTGCTGCTGCTCCTAGTTCTTATATCCTTATTGCAGTAAGTCCATTTCATCTCAGGGCAGCGTGAGCTATTACTGTCCAAGAACATGAGCAGGTTGTGCACTATTTCCAAAATCTAAATGTGCTGGAGGGAGCAAAGGGATCTGGAAATAAAGTACATCACTAACAATAACGGCACGCAGTAGCAAGACCATACGAAGGCAAACCAAACCCTAGGATTTATTTCTGGCAGGATGGGGATAGATTGGAAAGAGGTTGTGATAAAGCCGTATCGAGCTTTGGTTCGGCCACTGTTGGTGTTCAGCTGTCCACGTTATAAAAGGCTAAAGAGTCACTGGAGAGGCAGAAAAGAAAGTTGTGCAAGATTGCTATCAGGAATGTGAGGTGACAGCCACCAGGAGAAGATGATTAGCCTCAGTCTGTTTATTTTTAAAGTTTCTGATCGAGTAAGTTGCTGATCTGGGGAAGAGCAAAACTAGACGCTGTCAACAAAAGAAATCCAACTGGAAATTCACGAGAAAGGTCTTTACTCAGAGAGCAGTGAGAATGTGGAACTTGCTCACATAGCGTTGTGGCTAAAAGCGATATAATCGCGCATTCAGCTGTTGAGAAAGAGAAACAGATTGAACATTTCGAAGGTAGAGTTAAGTAAGGAAGGATGGGAGGAGGATTGAGTGGAGTGTTTGGAGGAATTTACTTGTATAAGATATTGTACTCCACGACTTTGCCACCTCTAAGAGTTTATGGTTTCGAAGGAGAACCCTCCACACAAAACAACCACAGATGGGCTGGAGAAAATGACCACTTTCCATGCCACATATCCAATGTAACCCTGTACTAACTCTAACTCAGCTTCCCCAAGAATGATCATTGAGTCTTACAGATGAGTTCTGTCTGTCACTGACTGAGGTAGCCATGGTGATTACAGATTGTTCAGAGTTCTTGTCAGTGGAATGCATTGCACCTTGCGTTGTCCTATCATCACAGAAGTACACCATTGATTCATTCACTAAGCATGCTTCGTTTAGGTTCAGATCATTGACAATTTTGAGAAGCATCCAATGTCCATTTCAGAAGAGCTTTTAGGATTATTAATTTCCTCTCACAACAGTTTTGAGGTTCAGCGAGCCTGATGGTAACTTCCTGCACATCAACTCAGTCAACTAGGATTAGACTAGGTTCTATACAGTGCATTGGCTGCTTCTGGAATTTAACAGACCTAAAATAACCAGTTTGACACAAAATGGACCTTTGAAATTCCCCTCAATATCCCATAGCTGAGAGAGTGAGTGAAAATCTCCAACAGATGGCTGTTGCTACCTAATGCACATCGTAAAGGCTAGAACAAGTAAGCAGCACGTGGATGGATGCTCCTACCTGAGAGGTCATGCCATGACACGGATACAAGATAGCTCTGTCATCTTCTTCTGAGCCTTGGTCTAAGCAGTAGCCACTTGCTTTGCTGTTTCGTACCTATTAGATTAAAAGGAATTCAGGTCCAAAGTCAAGCCTTACTGAAAGAACTTCCTGTAGAGTTTGCAATTCATGTTTAATAGCGACCCTAAACCACTTCTTTGAACTTTGTAGCCAAAGGAACCACATCAGGGACAATTCGTTTGTCAGAAACAGTCAGCACATTGTCAGAGATAAGAACGGAAATTGCTCGAAAAGCTCAACAAGTCTGGCAGCATCTGTGGAGAGAAATCAGAGTTAATGTTTCGGGTCCCTTCCACAGAACCATTCTGCCAGACCTGCTGAGCTTTGCCAGCCATTTCTGTTTTAGTTTCCGATTTCCAGCTTCCACAGTTCTTTTCGGATTGTATTTGGCATGTTGTGAGGTTGTGAAAGAAGTTACTCGTTTACTTTAAATGAGAGTCTTGCTGGTGTTGCAGAGGGAATACTACTGTGCAGTTGATCACACTCCACTGCACCTCCATACATAAGCTGACCGCTGGGCCCCTGCCAAATTCCACAATGTCAACTGTGCGTCTTCTTTCTCTCCAGTGCCATTAAAATTGCTGTTAGTGTGGGATCAGAAATTGGAAGCTGAATGTATAAAGCTTGAAGCAAAAGGAGATGGAGGCACTTTCTGAAACCGTCAGCAAGAACATCTAAAATGTAAAAAGCTTTCTTACAGTTATTTTAAGAGCACTTGTCTCTGAGGAATATCCTCGGCTGCCTCAGGTCCTATTTCAGAGGGACTGTAGGCAGACTGCCGTGGTTTTGAGAAATGTGCTTACCACTCTGACTCACAAAACACAGTGTGGTTTTAAAAAGCTTGAAAGCAAAAGTCGACCAGTCAGCAACACACACACCCCTCACCTCCACACCCCCACCCCCCGACCACCCCCAGGTCATGCTACAGTCCATCCTTCCAACTCCACTAGCCCCCCTTCCAACTCCACCCCCAGGGTCATCTTGGAGATGGGATTTGTCCATTTTCATGACACTTGCTGTCAAGGGTGAATTCCTTATGGGGAAGCCATCAATGGCCAGACCCTTCCACACTCAGTGCTTACTCAGAAACAAATTCCACAGCATTTGTGCAAGTGGGAGACGAGTAAACCACAGTGCAGCTGCCCATTTGCTACACTCACTCACAAAAGGGACGGGATGCAAGGGTTACTTTTTTCTAATTTTGTCCGAGAGATCAGCAAACTTGAGCGAAGGCAATGGGTTTAGCTTTTGCGCGCTGTGTAAATCTCTTTCTCTTTGTAAAGAAGCTTAAGGATTTACATCAAATCAAAGTGGCTTTTGACTCTCCCACATCGAAGGAAGAATTTCTCAATCTTTGCAAGTCCCAAAAGCGGTTTACAGAATCACGGAATTGTACAGCGCACAAGGAGGCCATTCAGCCTGCTGCATCAGGATGCTCATTCTCCAACTGAGCTTGCCAGCTTTCTCCTCCATCCTGCCGAACATTTAACACTCCTCCATTCCAGCCATATCCAATTCCCTGTGGACAGGCCTGACTGAATGTATTGCCTCTCAGGCAGCGGGTTCCAGATCCAAACCACAGTAAATTCTTCCTTTTTATGTCTACTTCAGGAAAGAATGATCAACTCCCCTGTACAGAGCTGTGAACAGAGGGGTCAGAATCTTTGGAGAAGCGGCAATAATAGTTCCATACTCCATTGCACCACAGTGCATTTCTTCCTGTGTTTTTACAAACTCTGCTTCCGACAAACATACAGGGTACTGTCCCTCAGAAGCCCCGGTCAGACTCCATGTGACAGGGCACCCCATTAAACAAATGGATTGTTGGGTCAGTAGGTAGACTAGGCTTCAATTTAACATTTCTTGGGTGACTCCAGCTCAGAATTGGAGGCATTCACAGAGGGTTGCAGAGAGCACAGGGAATGCCCATCAGAAGTTCTGATGTCCCAAGCAATTCTCACATTGGGAATTCACTGGGTCCCCACATGCATCTTCAGACATGATCTGGAAGCTGGACAATTTGGTCTAATATCTTGGCTTACACTTGAGTGTAAGGAGTGAAGGAGTGCTGCACTATCAGGGGTGCCAGCTTTCAGATGAGCTGTTAAACCAAGGCCTCATCACCATTCTCTCCATCTGCTCGATGTGAAACATCCCACAGCACTAATTCAAAGAAAAGCAAGGGAACTCCACCCATTATCCTGGCCAATAGTTACTCCTCAGCTCATATCACTAAAAGGAAGAGGTTACCTAGTCATGTGTCTCCTTGCTGTTTGTGGAATCTTGCTGTGTACAAATCGCAATTTCTACAACAGTGAGCAAGCTTCAAATGCATTTCATTGGCTGTGAAGCAACTGTGAATGTCCTGAGGTCAAAAAAAAGGTGCTACAGAAATTCAAAATGCCACCCAAAGCAGGACAATTGGATGAAATGCTAGAAGAGTTTTGTTTTGTGGCAGTATCAAAAGTTACAAAATCAGGTTTCACTTTCATGGTGTCAGAATGCTGTACAGTGACCAATTTACAATTCCTCAGATAGGCTAAAGACCCTTCTGAGGAAGGGTCACTGAACCTGAAATGTTAACTCTGATTTCTCTCCCACGGATGCTGCCAGACCTGCTGAGATTTTCCAGCAATTTCTGTTTTTGTTGTCTGCCTCAGATACCTCGCCAAGCTTCTCTCAAACAAACCAGTCATCTGTCACTCACACCGGGTTCTCTTTCCAGCTTTGGGATAATGATGTTCTCCAGACAAACTAGACTGGGAGACACTGTGTTCCTGGGAGACTGCAAGGTTGAGGAGCTTCCGACTGAAGACATGGGAACAGAAGCCGAGGTACTGTCCAGAGCTCATGGAAATTATTGAGAGTGCACTAAAGTGTACTCAGTCAACATTAATGTAGTGTGCACTGAATGAGTGAGCAGTGCATTAGACAGCAGCTGTCATCTGACTTACTCAACATGTCACTTGAGATTATGGAGGGAAACTGGAAGGGATAAGTGATTTAAAAAGCTCACAGAAAAATAAAACAGCAGAGAAACCTTCTCAACGTAGTGTTGAGCCACATTTCCAGGTAACAAGATCTGCTGCCTCTGTTTCACCCAGCATTTATATCTAGACGACTGATGCAGACGTTATGTTACAGTTATACAAACCCCTGGTTAGACCCCACTTGGAGCACTGTGAGCAGATCTGGGCGCACATCTTAGGAAGAATATCCTTCCAAAACTTTACTGATGATCGAGAGTAGATTGATGGGGCGGTAATTGGCCGGGTTGGATTTGACCTGCTTTCCGCCTACAGGATGTACCTGGGCAATTTTCCACATTGTCGGGTAGATGCCAGTCTTGTGGTATCCCTAGAACAACATCAACGAAACCAGATTTTTTGGAAATTATCACATTTTAGTTTGTGGGAGCTTGTTGCATGTAAATTGACAATTGTAGCTATACTTCAGAACTACCTCATTAACTGTTTAGGGCTTTGGAACATCTTGAGGTCATGAAAGGTGCTATAAAAATGCAAGATCTTTCAGTTGGGAATTAACCATGTATTTCCTGGTTGTTACTCAAGATAGTGTTTGTGGGGTTGGAATTGAGCCTGTGAAACAATATCGGAACAAAAGACAATAGGAACAGGAGTAGACCGTTCAGCCCCACGAGTCTGTTCCACCATTCAATAAGATCATGGCTGATCTGTGGCCTAACTCCATCAACCTGCCTTTGGCCCATGTATCTTAATACCTTTGCTGAACAAAAATGTATGTACCTCAGTACAGTGATTGGAACCAGATTGACTATGAGGTTACAAGGTGTAGGGCTGGATGAACACAGCAGGCCAAGCTGCATCAGAGGAGCAAGAAGGCTGACAATTCGGGCCTAGACCCTTCTTCAGAAACAGGGGATGGGAAGGGCGTTCTGAAATAAATAGGGAGAGAGGGGGAGGCGGATAGAGGATGGATAGAGGAGAGGATAGGTGGAGAGGAGATAGACAGGTCAAAGAGGCGGGGATGGAGCCAGTAAAGGTGAGTGTAGGTGGGGGGGGTAGGGAGGAGATAGGTCAGTCCAGGGAGGACGGACAGGTCAAGGGGGCGGGATGAGGTTAGTTGATAGGAGATGGGGGTGTGGCTTGGGGTGAGAGGAAAAACAGGTTAGGGAGGTGGAGATGAGCTGGGCTGGTTTTGGGATGCGGTCGGGGGAGGGGAGATTTTGAAGCTTTTGAAATCCACATTGATACCATTGGGCTGCAGGGTTCCCAGGCTGAATATGAGTTGCTGTTCCTGCAACCTTCGGGTGGCATCACTGTGGCATTGCAGGAGGCCCAGGATGGACATGTCATCTGAGGAATGGGAGGGGGGAGTTGAAATAGTTCGCGACTGGGAGGTGCAGTTGTTTAGTGCGAACCGAGCGCAGGTGTTCTGCAAAGCGGTCCCCAAGCCTCTGCTTGGTTTCCCCGATGTAGAGGAGGCCACAACGGGTACAGCGGATGCAGTATACCACATTGGCAGATGTGCAGGTGAACATCAGCTCGATGTGGAAGGTCTTCTTGGCGCCTGGGATTGGGGTGAGGGGGGAGGTGTAGAGGCAGGTGTGGCACTTCCTGCGGTTGCAGGGAAAAGTGCCGGGGCTGGAGGGGAGTGTGGAGCGGACAAGGGAGTCACCTCCGCTCGGTTCGCACTAAGCAACTGCACCTCCCAGTCACGAACCATTTCAACTCCCCCTCCCATTCCTCAGACGACATGTCCATCCTGGGCCTCCTGCAGTGCCACGACGCTACCCGAAGGTTGCAGGAACAGCAAATCATATTCCGCTTGGGAACCCTGCAGCCCAATGGTATCAATGTGGATTTCACAAGCTTCAAAATCTCCCCTCCCCCTACCGCATCCCAAAACCAGCCCAGCTCGTCCCCGCCTCCCTAACCTGTCCTTCCTCTCACCGATCCTCTCCTCCCACCTCAAGCTCCACCCCCATCTCCTACCTAATAACCTCATCCCGCCCCCTTGACCTGCCCGTCCTCCCTGGACTGACCTACCTCCTCCCTACCTTCCCACCTACACTCACCTTTATCGGCTCCATCCCTGCCTCTTTGACCTGTCTGTCTCCTCTCCACCTATCTTCTCCTTTATCCATCTTCTATCCGCCTCCCCCTCTCTCCCTATTTACTTCAGAACCCCCTTCCCCTCCCCCATTTCTGAATAAGGGTCTAGGCCTGCCTAGACGTCAGCCTTCCTGCTCCTATGATGCTGCTTGGCCTGCTGTGTTCATCCAGCTCTACACCATGTAATCTCAGATTCTCCAGCATCTGCTGTTCCTACTAATTCTGACTATGAGGTTGTTGATTGGTGTTGTTAACCTGGGCCAATAAGGGAAGCCCTGGTTGACCAATATAACCAGGAGATTCGAATAGTCTCAGTGGGAAAAAAAAACGGCAAATAAAACAGGAGATTAGAATCTCCTCAGTTTGTGCAACAGACTCTGAGCTGGCTGGCTACAGCCAGTGTACAGCGCACAAGTAAATAAAGGGTGATTTGGTGTTGGGATACCAGCCTCTGTGGAGTTATTTCACTTGGTGTTAAAATGAACAACTCACCCAGCAACCACCGCTGTTTGTGGAAGAGAGTTCCAAACCTCTCCCAACCTTTTGTGTGCCAAAGATCTTCCTAACATCGTTCCTGAATGGTCTGGCCCTGATTCTCAGACTGTGCCCCTGGTTCTAGAATCCTCAACCAATGGAAACAGTTTATCTTTATCTACCCAGACTTTTCCTGTCAACATCTTGAAGACTTTGGTCAGATCATCAAATTTCTAGAGAACACAGGCCTAATTTTCTTAATCTCTCCTCGATTTAACCCTTATCCTGTCCAGGAATCATTTTTACAAAGCTGTATTTGAACTCCCTCCCAGCCAGAGACACCCACATCCAGAGATGAAGGAAAAATAAGGCAAGTATTGGCCACAGAACCGAAGATTTCATCGCTCTTCTTCGAAATAGTGCAATGTGATATTTTACTTTCGCTCCAAACAGCAGATCTGGCCTTGGTTGAATGTGAGAAAGAGTTGGCGCCTCTGACCCTGCAGAACTCCCTCACTATCGGAGTGGGAGTGCCTGTTTTGATCTTGTTTTCAAGTTTTCTGGACCTGGATTTGAATCCATAATATTATGTAGATATTAGTTATAGCCCCTATCAGGTCATCTTTAAAATTCCAGTTCAGGTTGCAACTATCTGGAAGACAGTATCACTGTGACAGGTTACCTCTCCATAGGTGATAGTGTTGTTGTAGATCCTCATTTCAGGATAGACATTGTCTCTGTACCATCTGAAACTCCGACAGTTCAACCTTTTGCGCAGTGCTACTCTGTCAGAAACATCGCCAAAATCAACTCCTGGGTTCTGCGAAAGTGAAACAGGGATAACTGTTGAGGTGCACAGCATTAAAGTTCACCTGCCAACATCGCTCCGCCGACCGCCGACATCGCTCCGCCCACCACCGACATCGCTCCGCCCATTGCCGACATCGCTCCGCCCATTGCCGACATCGCTCCACCCACCATCTCCACAGCCAACAGCTGCACAGGAGACTGTAGCACCCAGCCCTGCCGAGTCTTCACCATCACCCCCCCAGACCTCCCCCTTACTGAGGACAAATGGTCAGTCCTCAGTAAAGGTCTCATCTTTGTCGCCCTCCACCCACACATCAACGAATACCGCTCACGCTTGGATATTGAGCAGTTTTTCTGCCGCCTCTGCCTCCACGCTTACTTCTTCAACTGTGAGCCTAAACTTCCCTCTACTGACCCCTTCTCCTGCCTCCAACACACCCCCTTCCCCTGGACACCACCCCAAGGCCTCCTACCCTCCCTCGACCTCTTCATCTCCAACTGCTGTCGAGACATCAATCGCCTCAACCTCTCCACCCCTCTCACCCACTCCAACCTCTCCCCCGCAGAATGTGCAGCCCTCTGCTCCAATCCCAACCTCACCATAAAACCCACGGACAAGGGAGGCGCAGTTGTAGTATGGCGCACTGACGTCTACATTGCCCAGGCCAGGTGCCAACTCTCCGACACCTCCTCCTACGGCCCCCTTGATCATGATCCATCCCCCACCACCACCAAAACATCATCTCCCAAACCATCCACAACCTCATCACCTCAGGTGACCTCCCACCCACAGCCTCCAACCTCATCGTTCCCCAACCCCGCACCACCCGTTTCTATCTCCTTCCCAAAATCCACAAACCTGAATGCCCTGGTCGACCCATTGTCTCCGCCTGCTCCTGTCCCACCAAACTTATCTCCACCTATCTCGACTCCATTTTCACCCCCTTGGTCCAGGAACTCCCTACCTACGTCCGTGACACCACCCACGCCCTCCACCTCCTCCAGAACTTCCAATTTCCCAGTCCCCAACACCTCATCTTTAACATGGATGTCCAGTCCCTATACACCTGCATTCCCCATACAGAGGGCCTAAAGGCCCTCCGCTTCTTCCTGTCCTGCAGGCCGGACCAGTCCCCCTCCACTGACACCCTCATCCGCTTAGCCAAACTTGTCCTCACCCTTAACAACTTCTCCTTCAATTCCTCCCACTTCCTACAGACAAAGGGGGCGGCAATGGGTACCCGCATGGGCCCAAGCTATGCCTGCCTCTTTGTAGGATATGTGGAACAATCTCTCTTCTGAGGCTACATTGGCTCTAAACTCCACCTCTTCCTCCATTACATCGATGACTGTATCGGCGCTGCCTCGTGCTCTCACATTGGAGCTCGAACAGTTCATCCACTTCACCAACACCTTCCACCCCAACCTTAAATTCACCTGGACCATCTCCAATACATCTCTCTACTTCCTGGACCTCTCTGTTTCTATCTCTGGCAACCAACTGGAAACCAATATCCATTTCAAGCCTACCGACTCCCACAGCTACCTAGAATACACATCCTCCCACCCACCTTCCTGCAAAAATGCCGTCCCCATTCCCAATTCCTTCGCCTCTGCCGCATCTGCTCCCAACATGAGGCATTCCACTCCCAGACAACCCAGATGTCCTCATTTTTCAAGGACCATAACATCCCCTCCTCAGTGGTTGAGAACGCCCTCGACCGTGTCTCCCGCATTCCCCGCAACTCATCCCTCACAGCCCCTCCCCGCAATAACAACCAAAACAGAATCCCCCTTGATCCTCACATACTACCCCACCAACCTCCGGATCCAATGCATCATCCTTTGACACTTCCGCCATCTGCAATCCGACCCCACCACCAAAGACATTTTTCCCTCCCCACCCTTATCTGCTTTCTGGAGGGACCACTCCCTCCGCGACTCCCTTGTCCGCTCCACACTCCCCTCCGGCCCCACCAGCCCCGGCACTTTTCCCTGCAACCGCAGGAAGTGCTACACCTGCCCCTACACCTCTCCCTTCAGCCCCATCCCAGGCCCCAAGAAGACCTTCCACATCAAACAGATGTTCACCTGCACATCTGCCAATGTGGTATACTGCATCCGCTGCACCCGTTGTGGCTTCCTCTACATTGGGGAAACCAAGCGGAGGCTTGGGGACTGCTTTGCGGAACACCTACACTCGGTTCGCACTAAACAACTGCACCTCCCAGTCGCAAAACATTTCAACTCCCCCTCCCACTCCTCAGATGACATGTCCATCCTGGGTCTCCTGCAGTGCCACAGCGATGCCACCCGAAGGCTGCAGGAACAGCAACTCATATTTCACTTGGGAACCCTGCAGCCCAAAGGTATCAATGTGGACTTCACAAGCTTCAAAATCTCCCCTCTCCCAACCGCATCCCAAAACCAGCCCAGCTCGTCCCCGCCTCCCTAACCTGTCCTTACTCTCACCTATCCCCTCCTCCCACCTCAAGCCCCACCCCCATCTCCTACCGACTAGCCTCACCCCGCCTCCTTGACCTGTCTGTCTTCCCTGGATTGACCTATCTCCTCCCTAACCCCCCTACCTACACTCACCTTTACTGGCTCCATCCCCGCCTCATTGACCTGTCTGTCTCCTCTCCACCTATCCTCTCCTCTATCCATCTTCTATCCGCTTCCCCCATTCTCCCTATTTATTTCAGAACCCTCTTCCCCTCCCCCATGTCTAAAGAAGTGTCTCGACCCAAAAGGTCAGCTTTCCTGCTGCACTGATGCTGCTTTGCCTGCTGTGTTCATCTAGCTCTACATCTTGTTATCTCTTTATCATAGAAGTACACCTGTTGAGCTGGTAGTATTTCCTGTCCAATTGGGTTCCGTATCTCACTTTTATTAACCTAACCCTGTAAATGTATCCCCCTCATAGTCAAATCCATTTGCCTTTTCAAATTTCTAATAGATTCAAAATGGAGAAAACGTGTTCTCCTTCTCTGACTTAATGTAATTGCTGCCACTGTCTCTGAATAAATTGTCTTATAAATGGGATATAGTGACACTCATGTGTGAAATCTTGTTTGCTTCATGGGGTAAACACTTTTGGCCATTGCGTGTAATTGAACCATTAGCCAATCTGTTGTAATCCTGCACTTCATTGTACAATAGATCTTTTTATTCTCTGGGAGATTAATTTTCAATTGACCATGTCCTTTACAGATCATTTACGAAAACAATAGTAATCGCACTGGACAGTCAGGGGCCTGCAGTAAAAACTGCGGAACTAAGACAGTTAAGGGTCAATTTCAACTCCTCTCATTTCCCACTGGGAACGTCAGCACCATTCAGGCCCTTGAACAACATTCAGTTGAGTTTCCTCCTGCTCTGTATCTTGATTCCATTCCATTTATCCACCTTAGTTCATTAAACCTGGCTTAACACGAATGTTAGTTTTGAAATTTTCCATTGACTCTCGGTCTCAACATTTTGAGAAACAAAAACTTAAGATTTCCAATATTCTGTGTGTATGCAGAATCTGCTTCTAACTGGCCTGGCTCTCATTTTAAAGTTAGATCCACTTATTCACTTATGGGATGAGGGTGTCATTGGCCAGGCCAGCATTTATTGCCCATCCCTAATTACAGAGGGCAGTTAAGAGTAAACCACGTTGCTGTGGGTCTGGAGTCACATCTAGGCTATATTTCCTCCCCTAAGGGGTATTAGTGAATCAGATGGACTTTTACAATTGACACTGGTCACCATGAGGCTAGGACTGCCTTTCCCCCGGTTCCAGGCTTGTTAAATTGAATTCGGACTTCAGCATCGTCTACAGTTGGAATTGAACGCAGAACAATGAGCTGGGGTTTTGGGTTACTATTCCAGTGCCATTACCACGATAGCAACACTTCCCCAGACTCTTCCCCACTGCAGTACCAATTTCTCTCTATCACACCTATCTTTCTCAAAGGCCTCTATTAGACCATTCCTTAATCTTCAATATTAAAAAAATCCTGGTGACTATATATTCCCAGTATAAAAGTTGCCCTAGATCACACTGCTTCTTGTGGGAGCTTGCTGTGTATTAACTGACTGCATCATTTCCTCATTAAAAAAGGGTCTAGTCCCGAAACGTCAAGCTTTCCTGCTCCTATGATGCTGCTTGGCCTGCTGTGTTCATCCAGCCCCACGCCTTGTTATCTCGGATTCTCCAGCATCTGCAGTTCCTATTATCTCTCATTACACCACCTCCTGCCTCCAAATGCTCTCGCTACCCAGCGATTACTCATGAAAGTAATGAAATGACTTAAGGTGCTCTGAGATATCCCTCTTTTTATCTTATTGAAGTTTGGGTGGTTATGAGAAAAACATTTCTTTCCTGAGTAACTGAGGAAACATTGTATTGATGCTTGGGATACAATTTCTATCCAGCTCAGGACAAACTGGCGTCACTGGGTCATGTTCCATACAAAGAGATGGAAATGAGTTGTATCTCACTGGTGTTCACCTCTCCTGATTTCATAGCTAAAGAGGCCCAGTAACTGATTAGTGCTCCATTATTCTTCATTGTATTTAAAACAAAGCTTGAAGCAAAGGAGGGTGCGTGGGGAGGAATTTCATGATTAAAGTTTTCCCTTGGGAATGAAACAGGCAAAGCCTACCCCACTACTGAAGGTCAATGCCAGACCAACTTTCACAAAGGACAACTCCTGGGGCCATGATGGTTGCCAGTTCTGGTTGGGCCTATTTCCAGGATCATTCATCATGTGACCTCTTCCCTGCACTTGTGCTATTCCCTGCTCTTCATCCCCATTGGTCATTCAAAATCTTCAAGGTCATTGTTGGAAAACAGATTTCCTCTCATTCATTTGAATGATTCTCAGTCAAACATTGTCCTTTTCTCAACCTTCAACATTTTAACAACTTTTAAAAAAACATTCATAACGCTTCGCTCCCCAACTCCCCTTCCCCAAACTCCTCCCTCTGACATTGCGCCCTCAAACATCCCCCTCAAACTCCTCCTGCTCTAAAGAAAAAGGATTTAGATGTGCACTTGTGATGCCAAGGCAGGGACTAAGTGCTGGGAAATGGGATTAGAATAGTGAGGTGATTGCTTCGAACAGGCGCAGACTTGATGGGCCGAAGGGCCTTTCTCTGTGCTATAGACCACTCTGGTTCTATCCCCAAGCTCCCCCATCACTAAAGTTCCACCTCTCCAACCATCCTACTTCTCCAAGCTCCCCCTTCCTGAGCTCTCCCTTCTCCAAACTCCCTGTCTCCCTCCTTTCTCCTCCAAACTACCCCCTCCATTCTCAAAGAAGTCTTCGAGGCAGTCGCTTGGAGAGGTGACAGACTCCCGTGGAAGCTTCCAGTTCTTCCAGGTTTGGGAGCTGGAAGTCACATGATGGGCCTCTCAGTGACTCAGAACTTGATCTAACACAGAGTTGGCCTGTTTGTGATACAGATCACAAATGCTGCATCACTGTAAACTCACGTAATTTCTACATAGCACAGCCTGAGGTTCTAACCCCTGACTGCCCCACAGGATTTGTACCCCAACAAACAACAAATTCAGCGGCTACACTCAAACAGGTTAAAAGTCTATTCCCAGTCTCCCAGGAAGGCGCCACTTCCCATTGTGTTTCCAGTCCTACAGCATGGGACAGCGCAATGGTCCCAAGATTCTGTCACATTGAGGAGCGCTTGTTTCTAATCTACAATATCGAAATGATGTGGATCTTCCAGTCACTACTAAACTGGAATAACAGATTTCAACTGAATTGCAAATTGGGCCCTTTCTAATTCCCATCTGTGCTCAGCTGAACTCTTATCCCATTGAGTAGGTTAAATGACTAGTTTTATTTAACATTGGAGCCTCTTTGGAGTGTGAGATGTTACTGACCAAAGGTGTGGAGCACTGGCCAAGAGAACCCAATAGCATTATTCAGGTCAAGGCACAGATTTAACCTCTTGACCTTTCGAGGTATCTGATAATGACTGACAATACGAGGAAGTGGTGGATGCGGCACAGTTACAACATTTAAAAGACATTTGGATAAGTACATGAATAGGAAAGGTTTGGAGGGATATGGGCCAGGAGCAGGCAGGTGGGACTAGTTTAGTTCAGGATTATGTTCGGTATGGATTGGTTGTACCGAAGGGTCTGTTTCCATGCCGAATGACTCTATGACAACATACTGCTAGCTCCTACAGGCTCCCTAACCAATACCTCTACTTCCTTCTCAAATAGACTATCACCAGTGGCCACAACCATTTCTAGATCATGTATTTTTACCTGCCTTGCCCATACTTACATTGATCGGTATGTTCCATGCCATATAGACGTGTGATTTGAAGTCATCCATCCAGACCTCAGCAGCTCGGAGGGCATTACGCTTGGCATAGTAGTCAATGTCGTTGTTGTATGGCTTCTTTGTGCGTTCGATATGGGCCACTCGTGAGCATGGCAGGACCTCCATGCTGCCTCCGCACTGCCAGACCTGTGTGTGTGCGAATGTGTTTGGAATGAAGATCGTCAGAACCAAAACGCAGAGTCAGCGTGGTGATACCACCCCACATATGGATCATCTCACAATACCAGACAATGACCATCAAGAGTTTCTAGGCTGTAAACAAACCAGTCAGTGGTTCTTTCACAATCTCCATGATAAGGAAACCTTGCATCTACATCAAGACAGTATTTTTGCACTCGGGTTGCTGTTTCCAGCCTCAAACTGTGGTGGACCCCACCTCGAGAACAGTGAGAGTGATGGGGGAGGGGATGCACCCTGTTAGAGGAGGTGGTGGAGACTAGGGAAGATATGGGAGAGGATCCCCTCATCTGGCAAAAGAATTTAAAGCCGACTGATCATCCCCACGCGAGGGCCCAGCATTTCGGCCATGCCCACAGATTGTAAAATACACGAGGATTCAAAGCTGCTGTGCACTTTGGAGCTCCTAACAGTCATTACTCTCCCAGGCCCCATATCTCCACTCATGACCCCCACTTTGAGAAGCCCTGATCTACACGTAACTCCAGCCCAAACATCACAACTGAATCTTAAGCCCCTCAGGGCCACAAGGGATGGGCAATAATGGCTGCTTTGCCAGTGCTACCATCAACCCAAGTTCTAGAAAGATTACTAACATAATATGAAAGAGCGATCACTCCTCCAGTTACGGACTAAGTAATCACCTATCCCTTAAGGATGGACAAACTGGGGGCAGTGTGGGGGAGCGTGTTCCAACAACAAGGTTAACTTGTATGTTTAAACGACTCTTGGATAGGCACATGGATGATATGGTACGAAGGGTAGTTTGATCTTAGAGTAGGATAATAGGTCCGCACAACATTATGGGCCGAAGGGCCTGTTCTATGTTCTTATACTGAGATGGCCCCTCATATGTAAATGAATGTCCCAAGGATCTTCACAAGGAACATTATAAAGCGAGAGGAGACACAGCCATGTTGGGAAACACTAGGTTCATGTCATGGCCGAAGATTTGATGACAAAGGTAGGTTTCAAGGCATTTCTTAAGGGAGGAAAGCAAGGAAGAGAATTGATGAGGGTGAGGGAAGGTGTTCCAGAACTTAGCACCAGAGTGCTAGAGTGATTAAAATTCAGGCTGAAAAAGCCAAAATGAAAAGTGCATTGATATCTTGTGCAGCTGCAGGTGATGGTAGAGATGGGGATGGATGGGCCACGGAGGGATTTGAAACAAAGATGAGAATTTTAAAAATCAAAACCTTGCCAGGTGCAAACTAGTAGGGGAATCTAAAACTAGAGGGCATAGGTTTAAGGTGAGGGAGAGAGAAACAAAAGAGGGGCAACATCTTCACACAGATGGGGGTGAGTGTTTGGAACGGGCTGCCAGAGGTGGTGGTATAAGCGAGTACAATTTTGTCATTTAAGAAACATTTAGACAGGTACATGGATAGGATAGGTATGGAGGGATATCGACCAAACACAGGCAAATAAAACAAGATTAGAGGAGGCAATGGCCTAGTGGTATTATCACTGGACTGTTGATCCAGATAATGTTCTGGGGACCCGGGTTCAAAGCCCACCACGGCAGATGGTGGAATGTGAATTCAATAAATATCTGGAAGTAAGAGTCTAATGGTGACCGTAAATCCATTGCTGATTGTTGGGGAAAAACCCATCTGGTTCACTATTGCCCTTTAGGGAAGGAAACTGCCATCCTTATCTGGTCTGGCCTACATGTGACTCCAGACCCACAGCAATGTGGTTGACTCTCAACTGCAATTGCCCCCTGATGGGCAATAGATGCTGTCATCCAATGAATAAAATAAAAAGATTAATTGTGAAAACTGAGCCGCATGGGAAAGTTGGGCTGAAGGGCCTGCTTCCATGCTGTAAACCTCTATGAATCTGGTGAGCAGTGGAGTAAAATGTGGAAAGATGATGTGAGGCTTCAACATATACTGGTGACCTGCTCCATCTTCTCACACTGTGATACTTAAAGTAGCTCCTGGAATGGAGATGTGGCTCACACAGTATTGAAGAATTCACCTCCTGGTATTTACATGCATACACTACCATCACAACCACTTCTGGGTCTGGGCTCAAGCTAAGCAATCCAGATGTGCATTTCCCTCAGCACGTCATGCTTCAAAAGGTGAGAGCTCAGTCTGATGGAGACCGAGAACTTGCCAATGAGTAGGAGACGTGCTATCAATGGTGATGATATCCTGAACATGTCCTTTAAAGGTATATCACACAGCTGCTGTGAGGCATAACACAACAAAAGGGACTTGGTGAGAGTTAGGACATGCACAGCAGAGCTTTGGGTAAAATAAGACAAAGGACTGTGGATGCTGGAGGCCTGAAACAAACAAAAGCAGAAATTGCTGGGAAAACCCAGCAGGTCTGGCAGCATCTGGGGAACGAACACAGAGTTAATGTTTTGAGTCACAGATCCTTTGGTCCAATTCATCCATGCTGATCAGATATCCTAAACTAATCTAGTCCCATTTGCCAGCGTTTGGCCCATGTCCCTCTAAACCCTTCCTATTCATATACCCATCCAGATGTCTTTTAAATGTTGTAATTGTACCAGCCTCCACCACTTCCTCTGGCAGCTCATTCCATACACACACCAGCCTCTCAGTGAAAAAGTTGCCCCTTAGATCCCTTTTAAATCTTTCTCCTCTCACCTTAAACCCATGCCCTGCAGTTTTGGACTCCCCTACCTCGGGGAAAAGACCTTGACTATTCACCCTCCCCATGCCCCTCATGATTTTATAAACCTCTATAAGGTCACCCCTCAGCCTCCAATGCTCCAGGGAAAATAGCCCCAGCCTATTCAGCCTCTCCCTGTAGCTCAAACCCTCCAACCCTGGCAACATCCTTGTAAATCTTTTCTGAAGCCTTTCAAGTTTCACAACATCTTTCCTATAGCAGGGAGACCAGAATTGCACACAGTATTCCAACAGTGGCCTGACCAATGGCCTGTACGTGTCCTCCCAACTCTTATACACAATTCACTGACCAATAAAGGCAAGCGCACTAAGTGCCTTCTTCACTATCCTATCGACCTGGGACTCCGCTTTCAAGGAACTATGAACCTGAATTCCAAGGCCAATGACCCTTCTTCGGGATTTTGAGTAGAATGTGGGAGGCAGACCATGTATTTGTTGGAATTGACATATCTAAAGTTAATGTGATTGAGATGTTCAACAGCAAGGAATAAAAAAGAGATGGAAGAGGTGGAAATTGACACGGTTTCTGTAGGACACAGGCTGCTATTTTATGCACATAAATAAGCCTTGTATTAAGATTAAAAACCCCTTAACACAGCAGATAAGAATTTCAGAAGCACGTCTTAGGGCTTTTACTCATTAATACCATATTGTGCTATTCTCCTCCAAACAGTTTGAATCAGATTTTTCTCAGATAAGAAAGATTTACAACTGTGCTATCCTACTGAACCTATTAGAATTTGTTCTGTGCTTTCAAAAGGTGAACATTATTAGAAATAAAATCAATGAAATTTGCCAGTGTAAGAAGTCAGAGTGATTGGAGATTGTATCATTTCACACCACTAATGCTATTAGACTTACATATTACATTGAAAATTGAGTTGAAATACTATTAGATAGTAATTAAATTTGTTTTTTCGAGGTGGGATAGCTTTTAATCCATATGGCAAGCATGATGTTGCAACGTGCTGTGCTCACAATCGGTTTCTTAATGAACTTCTTGCCTTAAATAATCAAAAACCTATATCTTTCAGTCAATTCATTTCACAGGGAGCTGGGAGCAAAATCCATGCGACAGTTCAAAAAGAACAGTCTGACTGATGAAGTACAAGTCTTCTAGCTGGAGGTTCTTTGGCAGTATTTTCATCCCGCTGTCAGTACGCACTGTTATTATAGGAGAATAGAGAAAGGTCAGGAATGAAGAGATGAATTAATGCAACGCATTTCACTCCTCCATTACACCAAAAGGCAGCGCTGGGTCTAATCGACCTGAACACAGACAGCCTAGACAGAGAGAGTGAGAGAGAGAGTGCGCAAGAGAGCCTTTATGTTACAAAAGTAGTTGCAAAAAGCAAATTGGTGAAGGTTCTTGCCTCTAAGGAATCTGTGAATAATTCCAAATTGCAATTATGTAAGTGAAGAAAGACAATTTATTTATATAGAGTTGCTGAAGCATGGAGTGTTTGAAACAAAGATTATTGCTGTATGTTTTTATACACTTTCCCCTTAAAAAATTTGAGGTTTTGATCAGGCCAATAAAATTCGGATTGTTCATTCCAACAGCAGTATCAGGGAGAATACACTGAATGATCCCCATTCTACAATGTACATGTCTACAGAGCTTTCATCAGTGACAACTTGCATTGATATAGCATCTTTAACACTACAGAGAGATGAGCAATGTGGGTGTGCAATGCCAACCACTGCCAAACATACGGTTGGGCAGACAGCTACCACTTTTCTAACATAGTAACCGAGTCTACGGGTCCAAAGAGATCAAGGAAAATAGACAGACATTATTACTTGGACTATGAGGAGACTGAGATGGTTGGTCTGTCTTCCTCAAAAACCATTCCTTATAAATGCCAGATTTTCTGATGAAGGGTGTAGGCCCGAAACGTCAAGTTTTCCTGCTCCTATGATGCTGCTTGACCTGCTGTGTTCATCCAGCCCCATGCTTGTTATCTCGGATTCTCCAGCATCTGCAGTACCTTTTATCCCTTATAAATGCCATCAGGTTAGGTCGAGTTTGATGCCATCTTCAGCATTAGCCTTTTCAGAACCATTATCTTATACCTCAAAAATGACCCAAGGCGCCTCACTGAGATGGATTAAGATGGATATAGGGAGAGTTCAGCCAGGGATATGACTGAATTGCTGAGAGGACTGCACAAATGAAAACAGTCTCAGTGGAGAAGCAGACTAATAGGTCTAATTAGCCAGTGTTGGCATTTACCCTTGACATGGACAATTTATGGATTAAATGTACATGTCAAGGGAGAGGGTAGTTTGTGACATTCAGGTTCAAACATTCCAACTCCTCCATGACCTTCTCTCATCTTCCACAGTCTCGAATGTCAGCTCCACCATTGCCTGCATCCCAACTCTGTCAACTTCCTCCTATTGGATCAATGTTGTTGTGCTTGTTGAGGTATGTTGACTCCCAAGTCTGGCTAAAATATTTTAAAAATTAACCTATTTTTCCAATCAACCTGTTCACACCTCTGGAGCAGGTGGGACTTGAACCCAGGCCTCCATGTCCAGGGCTAGAGACATGACCAGTGCACAGGTTTGGCAGTGCCTACAGTTCAAAACCCTTATTCCAGTTTTCAAACCCCTTTATGGCCTTGTCCCCTCCTGTCTCTGTCAACTCCTCCAGTCCCCTCCACCCCCTCCCTGTCTCTGTCACCTCTTCCAGTCCCCTCCACTTCCTCCCTGTCTCTGTCACCTCTTCCAGTCCCCTCCACCCCCTCCCTGTCTCTATCACCTCCTCCAGCTCCACAACTCTCTGAGATTCCTTCTCCCCTCCAATCTGGTTTCTTGGTCAGCAACAACTTTAATTTCTTCACAAATATGCCTTCAATTGGTTAGGCTTGAAGCTCCACAAATCCCATCTTAAACCTCTCTGCCTTAGTATTCCTCTCTCCACAAGCCCTACAAAACATCTTATACCCCATCTCAGTCGACATGCCTCTGGTCCCTCACCTAATGTCTTGTATCTGACTCTGTGTCAGATTTTCATCAGTTAACAGTCCTGTGAAACACTTCAGGTCATTTAAAAGCTCTGAAATACACTATAATTAAATAGAAGTATCGTTATTTCTACATACAGCATCACTAATTGTAGTTAACCGCTAATTTTAAGCCTGAAACTTAAACCTGAGATTGATAAATTTTTGTTTAGCAAAGGTATTAAGGGATATTGGCAAACGGATATGCAGTTACGTCACAGGTCAGCCATGATCTTATTAAATGGTGGAACAGGCACAAGGTGCTGAACAGCTTACTCCTGTTCCTAAATTCCTCATTCAGCGTTAAGCCATTCAACTATTATTTCAATCAAACTGACAAAGGTAAGACTTCCAAACACAAAATACAAAAGCTACAGTGATCATCTGAAAACCAATTCCCAAACAAGGACCCCTTTACAACAAGATGGTAAACTTGTCCCCCAAACACAGGCACTGCCTGGTGTCACCCATGGGTGTGGGACATTTAATTTCACCTCTCCACTTGTAATGGATGGCAAATCATCATGCATATACATACGTCCCTCCAGGAATACAGAGCTCATTCTAACACCACAATCCAGTCAGTGTGGGAGACCATCCCTTTACAACCAAAATAATCATTGGTGAATGTACTCATTCCTGTAAGGCCCTCTATTAAATATTGTATCTTTTATATTTGGGGGTGGCTCAGTGGTTAGCACTGCTGCCTCACAGCACCAGGGACCTGGGTTCGATTCCACCCTCGGGCGACTATCTGTGTGGAGTTTGCACATGCTCCCCGTGTCTGTGTGGGCTTCCTCTGGGTGCTCCAGTTTCCTCCCACAGTCCAAAGATGTGCAGCTTAGGGTGGATTGGCCATGCTAAATTGTCTGTAGTGTTCAGGGGTGTGTAGATTAGGTGGGTTATAGGGGGATGGGTCTGGGTGGGATGCTCTGAGGGTCAGTGTGGACTTGTTGGGCTGAAGGGCCTGTTTCCACACTGTAGGGATTCTATGATTTTACAGACCTCAGATCATTGCAAAGGTGGCACCAGCTGTGTGACACCAGTGAGTGACCTGTTAACTTGCAAGAAAACCTCTACAATCACAAACCATCCATATGAATTCTCACAGCTCACCTTCCTGTACCTTCAGAATTGCCTGTTCACTTTTCTCTGAGTCATTATCCAGCCTTAACCAATCAAACATAGTCAACACAGATCAGATAGCAGCCTTGCCTAATCAAACACAGGTCAATTAAACCATTGAACACGCAAGTCAGTTTCACACAATAGGCATCATCTTTTGTTATGACAAAAGCTAATTGAGTATAATTGTTGAAAAGGCTCTAGCTCTGGATCAGCCATCCTTGTGTATATAGAAATCTGAGACAGATAGATACATTTTTGATAAGTCAGAGAATCAAGGATTACAGGGAAAGGGCAGGATTGTGGATGTGAGAAATGTTGGATTAGCCATGATCCTAATGAGTGACAGAGCAGGTTTCAGGTGCTGACTGGTCTACTTCTGCTCCTATTTCTTACAGTTTTATCTCCTTCACCATCTATTCAAATGTCTTGATAAAATGTTGAAATGACCCAAATGGTCTCATTGTCCTCTGCTGTCTCCTGCAAACGCTTCCTTCTTCAAAAATGTATCTCAATCCTTTTTGAACATTCCTACTGAATCTGCTTCCACCTTTCAGGCAGCACATTCCTGATGATGACAGGCCTTTACATTGAATAAGTTTTCCTTATTCCCACTTTGTTTCTCTTGTCAATGATTTTCCATTCGTGTCTTTTGTGTTACTGCCTCTCCTGTCTTCGGAAGGATTTGCTTATAATTTATTTGACCAGCAGGTATACATACACCAGACAACTAATCCAAATCACCACAGCTAATGAGCAAGTACCGAACGCTGGAATCTAGAAAGACTCCTGAATATCAGCAAAGTGGATGAAGTTGCAGACAGCAAGAATGAGGGCCGGTAAGGTGCACCGGTATTGGAAGAAGATATTACTCTGCAGTCACTCAGCAGCTTATGATCCATTAGAATTGTCTCTTTGGAAGCAAAAACAAGACAGATTACTATCTGAGTGGCTGTAAATTGGGAGAGGGGAGTGTGCAGTGGGACCTCGGTGTCCTTGTGCACCAGTCGCTGAAGGTAAGCATGCAGGTGCAGCAGGCGGTAAAGAAGGTAAATGGTCTGCTGGCCTTCATTACGAAGAGTTTCGAGTACAGGAGCAGGGATGCATTGTTGTAGTTGTATAGGGCCTTGGTAAGACCACACCTGGAAATATTGTGTGCAATTTTGGTCTCCTTTTCTGAGGATGGATGCTCTCGCTCTCGAGAGAGTGCAGTAAAGGTTTACCAGGCTGATTCTGGGAGTGGTGGGTCTGACGTATGAGGAGAGATTGACTAGATTGGGATTGTTTTTGCTAGAGTTCAGACGAATGAAGGGGGATCGCATAGAGACTTATGAAATTCTAACAGGACTGGACAGGGTAGAGGCAGGGAGGATGTTGCTGATGGTGGGTGTGTCCAGAACCAGGGGTCACAGTATGAGGATTTGGGGTAGATGATTTAGAATGGAGATTAGGAGACATTTCTTCACCCAAACAGTGGTGAGCCTGTAGAATTCATTACCACAGGAAGCAGTTGATGCCAAAACGTTGAATGTATTCAAAAGGTGACTAGATACAGTACTTTGGGGCGAATGGGATCAAAGGTTACGGGGAGAAAGCAGGATTAGGCTACTGAGTTGGATGATCAGCCATGATCATGATGAATGGCAGAGCAGGCTCGAAGGGCTGAAAGGCCTCCTCCTGCTCCTATTTTCTATGTTTCTGGGTTTCTATATCTCGACTGATGCACTTTTTTCAAAGGACACGTTGCAATTTAAGTGGCATGGAGATTGAGCCTTAGGGATGCAGTGAATCCTTTGAGTTTTAACTCTCTCACTGCACTGATATCTTCCTCCCACAAGGAAAAGGATTTTGCTGCTGATGTCAACCATAAAAAAAATTGGGTAGATGTTGATGAGAATAAAAAGGCAAAGCTGTAAAACACGCTCCCATTTGAGACGAAATCAGAGTTAACCGCTGTGCAGCCAAGCTTTCTTATGAAGGGAACACATCATTTTAAGAGGAAGTTATAAGGACTTCTCTCCCAATTTTATCTCTCAAAAATTGGGCTGGTCGGACCCACAGTTACATCCCGTTCTCCTCTTCATTCTATTCAACTCAAAAGAGCAGAGCGTGCTGGCAGGGGACACAAATCAAGCCCTTTTTATTTTTGGTACAAACTCTATAGCCTCGTTCCCAAATCCAGCCTTCCAGCTAGCAACTATCTGAGGCTGAGGCGAACAGTTTGTAACCTCCGGGTCCTGTCTGAGCCCAAACTGAGTTTCCAATCCCTCACTCTCCTCACCTGCAAGATCAGCCTCATCTCTCTCTCTGTAGCATCAGCAGAAGAATCCTTACAGTGTAGAAACAGGCCATTTGGCCCATCAAGTCCACACCAACCCTCTGACGAACATCCCACCCAGGCCCAGAAACCCCTACCCTATCCAAGTCTCCCATCTCCAGCCCCTGCTGGTGAACCTTTCAATCAGGTTATCTCCAGATTGGACTCTTCCTGTGCTTTTCTGGCTTCACATCTGACACTCTCCATGACCTTGAGTTAATGCAAATCTCTGCCATCAATTCAGAGCTCACAGCATGTCCTGTTGACCTATCACCCCACATGCTGATCTAGTTCCCAGTAAAGTCTTTCTTTTCAAACACTCATCCTTATCACTGAAATCCCTAAAGTGGCCTCCATCCCCTGCTCCGCCATCCTTCCCTATCTCAATTACCCCTTGGGACAGTGCACAGCAAAAAAAAAAACTTCCATTGACCTGGCACCTTCAGTGTAGTAAAATGTTTCGAAATGCTTCAGAGATGAGTGCTCTCAAACAGCATCTGACACATGGTTCAAGTTTCAAGATGGCAGCGGCGGAATATTCCGGCTCCTCAACCCAATGTTAGTATTCCTCAGGGAGCACAACATGGGATCTCTACCTCCAAGTTGCTCCCCAGTGTAATGTTGTGCTGGGTCGGGGGTGAGACTTAGAAAACAGAGGTTATGTGGATCACCAAATCTTATTGTCCATCATAAAGAAAAGGTTGGCCATTTAACAATGGTGAATGATCTTCTGAGTGCAAATCAAGGTCAGCGAGTTGGCATCAATGGTTATATAACACACAAACAAGTAACACGACAAAGCCAATTGGCCCTTCCAGGCTGCTACGCCTTTCAATAACATCACAGCTAATCTGATTTTGACCTCAACTCTACATTCCTATAGGAGCAAAAGTACTGCAGATGCTGGAATCTGTACTGAAAACTAAAAATGCTGGAAATCACAGCATGTCAGGCAGCATCCATGGAGACAGAGCAAGCTAACGTTTGGAGTCTAGGTGACTCTTCATCAGAGTTGATGGGAAGTATGGAGGGGGCAGTATTTACGTAATAGTTAGGGGTGGAGTGCTGGGGGAGAAAGGGTGTTGATAGTGCAGATTTAGTGTGAGAATGGCAGAACATTCCTGCATATCCCTGATAATCTTTCACCCCTTTGGTCATCAAGAACCTATCTCGCTCTGCCTTAAAAGTTATTTGAAGATTCTACACCCGCTATCTTTTGAGGAAGGGAATTCCAAAGACTCAGGACTCTCTGAGAGAAAAATGTTTCCTCGTCATTGTTTTAAATGGGTGACCCCTAATTTTTAGACAGTGATCCCTCATTCTCTCCCACAAGAGGAAACATTGACCCGGTTAACTCCCCTCAGGATCTTACATGTTTCAATTAAATCACCTCTGACTCTTTGAAACTCCAGAGGATACAAGGCTAGTCTGTCTAGCCTTTCCTCATAAGGCAATCTGCTCATTCCAGGGATTCTTCGAGTAAACCTTCTCTGGACCTGCTTCTAATGTGTTCACATTCTTAGCAAGTTGACAGGCTCACTCTTGCTTCAACCCCTTCATCTCCATCTCCCTGCTCTTTCAAGATGCTTCTTAAAACCTGCAGGATCAAGGGTCAAGTGGCCCATCCCTGGTTCATATGTTTGTACATTTGTAACATTCAGAGCCTGTGGATTTCCAGTCCAGTGACATTACCATGTGGTGCACATCTCCCAGGAAACATCTGCAGAGGTGCTGGTGTTGGACCTGGGTGGACAAAGTCAGAAGCCACACGACGCCGTGGTGACTAGGAAACATGAGAGATACTCCCAGGGGATTATTACCCACTCAGATTCTCTATGTTGGAAGGGATTCAAAGTACAGATGTCCTTTATAGAATGTAGACAACAATTGATGGGCAGAGGGATCTGGGTGTACAGGTACACAGGTCACTGAAAGTGACAACGCAGGTAGAGAAGGTCATCAACAAGGCATACGGTATGCTTGTCTTCATCGGCCCGGGGCATTCAGTTTAAAAATTGGCAGGTAATGTTGCAACTTTATAGCACCTTAGTTAGGCCACATTTGGAATATTGTGTTCAATTCTGGTCCCTACACTACCAGAAGGATGTGGTGGCTTTGGAGGGGGTACAGAAAAAAATTACCAGGATGTTGTCTGGTATGGAGGGCATTAGCTATGAAGAGAGGTTGGAGAAACTTGGGTTGTATTCACTGGAACGACAGAGGTTGAGGGGTGACCTGATAGAGATCTACAAGATCATGAAGGGCATGGACAGAGTGGACAGTCAGAAGCTTTTTCCTAGGGTGGAAGAGTCAGTTACTCAGGGCCATGGGTTTAAGGTGCGAGGGGCAAGGTTTAAAGGTGATTTACGAGGCAAGTCTTTTACACGGAGCGTGGTGGGTGCCTGGAACTCACTGCCAGGGGAGGTAGTCGAAGCAGATACAATAGTGGCTTTTAAAGGGCGTCTTGACAAATACATGAATAGGATGGGAATAGACGGATACGGGGTTAGGGGGCTTTAGTTGTGATGGGCAGCATGTTGGTCAGGCTTGGAGGCCTGAAGGGCCTGTTCCTGTGCTGTAATTTTCTTTGGTCTTTGTTCTTATGATGTACAAGGCTTTAAAGAAATGGTGAAACATGCCCGAACTGAATGACAGAAAAAAACTTACCGTTCATCGCAAGCTGAATTACACCCAGATACCACATCTATCTTACCCAGGGTGGGCTTTAACCTTTGGTCATAAACAACTGAGCTTTATTCAACTGCCCTAATCTCTAATGACAGCCATTTGTAAGTCTTATTAAATCCTTTATCAAAACACGAGTGTGACAAAGTTCAAAGTCCTAAACCAGTCCATTAAAATTTACTGCGCAAGCATAAATGCCACTTTTCAATGCAGTGACACACTACAAGAAATTGCTCAAAACCAGCCCATTATGTCGGGAAACATAAATTTTTTTTGGAATAAAGTCTAAGATTACATACACAGCAATTCACATCTTTTAACAAAATAGGAGCTATTACTTGTCAGATTTTTGCTTCTTCGTTAATAATTCAGGGTTGAGAGATACTTTGCTCTGTGAAGTTTATCTTTTATGTATCTTGGTAGTTCTATCCTTGATAGGAACGTTCCTTCTCAAAAGCACAAATTCCCACCATACACAGGCAAGTTCAATATCCACCAGATACAGCCCAGACCCTCCCTCACACGGACTTAACGGGATTGTGCCAATGTTGTGAGTGCCTCGAGGAATAGTTGTGTTACTGATATTAATTCACCGTTTTTAATCATACATGCTAAAGAAAATCACAAAACCAAGGCCCATTCTCAGCCCATTCTTCCAAACAAAGATTGCTATGCTGCCACAGCTAACAGAATGTGAATGTCCAGTATCTGCATCACGGTTATTATCTACGGTGGGGGAGTGAGGTCACAGGCAGTCAACATCACTGAGATGAAAACCCAGTAACTTTGATAGGCCTGTACCCCCGGGACGCACACCAAGACAAACATCGACTGTGTATGGAGGGGCTTTGGGGAGGGAATCCTCAATTGGATCTGACTACTCTACGCTAACATCGTTAGTGCGATCTCAATCAACTGGAGGGGATCGAAAGCTTCCCGATCAGATCCAGAGTCAGGCAGGGCTGCCCATTCTCTCCTGCCTTGTTTGGATGTTGTATAGAGCCCTTTGTTGAGTACATCAGGAAGGATGCGAGCCTGAGAGGGGCTATCTATTCCAGGTAGCAGTGGTCTGCAGGCCAAAAGCCTCCCTGTACGTGAATGATGTTGCTGTTTTCTGCTCAGATTTGCTGTCAGTGCACTGACTCGTGAGCATCTGCGACCAGTTCAAACTGGCCTCAGGGGCCAAGGTCAATTGAGGCAAGAGTGAGGCCATGTTCTTTGGGAACTGGGCCAACAAATCCTTTATCTCCTTTGCCATCAGGGAAGATTACCTGAAGATGCTCGGAATATGATTCAGACAGAATGACGTGTGAAAAAAACTTGGGAGGAGTCTATCCCCAAGGTGAGGCAAAAACTAGGTTTTTGGCAGCAGCTCCTCGCTCTCCAATGTGGGTAAAATCCTGGTCATCAGGTGTGAGGTAGTGTCTCTGTTGTTCTACATGGCGTGGGTCTGGCCTATTTCCCAAAACTGTGCCATTGCCGTCACCTTCCATTTCATCTGGAGGTCTAAGATGGACCCCAGGGACACCATGTACAATGCTCTGGATAACAGGGGGAAGAACATTCCTAATGTTACCCTCATCCTGATGACCACCTTTGTGTGTGGCTGCAGCAAGCTGTGTGTAGACCCTCAGTACACAGATACCAAATGTCATGACGTACTGAGGTTCTACCTG
This sequence comes from Ginglymostoma cirratum, assembly GCA_024137785.1. Taxonomy (NCBI): domain Eukaryota; kingdom Metazoa; phylum Chordata; class Chondrichthyes; order Orectolobiformes; family Ginglymostomatidae; genus Ginglymostoma; species Ginglymostoma cirratum. Next base: position 39,735,186 of record JAHRHZ010000099.1, read on the forward strand.
TCCCCGGTGTTATGAAGGACAGGCCTGGCCTCTCTGCCGTAGAATGCTCCAAGTAGTTGGGCCATTCTGTATCTCTTGCCCTTTGTGGAGAAATTTGCAAAGGAAAACACCTTTGACCACAATCCATCAGGAAGTGATCAGCACATAGCATCCTCGAGACCTTGTAGGAAAAGGAGAGGGTGGATCCTGTTGCATGGTTCCCCGAGCAGACTGTTAAGGTTATTTGGCAGAATGCCTCATCACCAGAACTCTCCATTGAGCACCAAAACATCGCTTGGCTGGTGGTGAGATCCTGTAAGATCCATTATGTATGCCCAGACTCTCTGCACCACTGCATGCTGCCCTCAAAGTGGCTGCAGGAGTTCTGAAAGAGAGTCACTGGATCCCAAAATGTTAACTCTGTTTTCTCTCCACAGATGCTACCAGACCTGCTGAGTTTCACCAGAATTTTTTGTTTCTGATTTCCAGCATCCACTGTTCTTTGGTTTCATTGTTTAGAAGTTATCCTGGAGCTTTATAAAATGCTGGTTAGGTCACAACTAATTTACTGTGTGGAATTCTGGTCACTACATTATAGGTAGGATGGGAGAGTGCAGAAGAGATGTTCCATGATGCTGCCTGGGCTGGAAAGCTCCGAGCTTGAGCAATGATTGGAGAGATTGGAGTTGTTTTTCCCTGGAACAGTGAAGGTTGAGAGGGGATCTGATAGAGGTGTGTAAGATTATGAAGACTGTGGATAGGATGGATAGGCAGGGACTTCTTTCTATTCATAGAGGCACATATACCCAGAAGGCATGGATTTAAGATGTAGAACGTTTACAGGAGAGTTCAAGAGAAATGGTTTCATTCTGGGTGGTTGGAGTCTGGAACTCACTGCCTGAAAGAATTGACAAGGTCAGAAGTCACACAAGATTATAGTCCCAGAGGTTTGTTTGAAACCACAAGCTTTCAGAATTTCTCCTGATGAAGGGGCAGCACTTTGAAAGCTTGTGATTTCAAACAAACCTGCTGGACTATAACCTGGCATCGTCTGACTTCTGACCATGTCCACCCCAGTCCAACAGCAGCACCTTCACATCATGAAAGAGCTGAATCAGAAACTCTCATAATATTTGAGCAGTATTTAGATATTTATTTGTCCCCTTACCATAGCCTCCAGGATTATGTGCAAAGAAGATGGGATTAGTGCAGTCAGATCTTTGTTGACCAGCATGAGCACAATGGGCCGAACGGCTTACTTCTGCACTGTCAACATCTATGACACCATTCTCTTTCATCAATACTTCGATTTATCTGTCCAAATATCTTATGAGATAGTCTGGTGACCACTTTTGCTTGATTATGTCACAGTGATGTGCCTTGAAATGCGTTATTTTTTTGAAAGATGTTACATAAATGCAGGATGCTGTCGTATGCACATGCCAGAAAAAAACAAATTGAATACTGAGCTGTCCCAGATGATTTATACTACAGCATGGTGAGTGTGTGTACGTGTATTCATATGTAGCTGCCCAATTTGTACCATGATTAATTTTCCTTTTCAGAACCTCACCCACAATATTTCTAGGGATTTATAATAAAATATAAATTCACTGTTTCAAGTCAAAATGAAACATGACATCGACTAATGACCCTATCCGGAGTCTGGAGATGTTACAAGTACCCTTCAATAATAGACATGCTAAGTGCTGTGCCTTATGTTATGTTTTAATCATTGCTACAGAACATCAAAGAGCTGTCTTGTTGTATTTACTGATGCCACATAAATTATAAGACCATAAGATACAGGAGTGGAATTAGGCTGTTCAGCACATTGATTTTGCTCCGCCATTCCATCATGGCTGAAATGTTTCTCAACCCCATCCTCCTGCCTTCTTCCTGTAACCCTCGATTCCCTTACTAATCAAGAACCTATCTATCTTTGTCTTAAGTACACCCAATGATTTGGCCTCCACAGCCCTCTGTGTGAATGAGTTCCACAGATTCACCACCCTCTGGCTGAAGAAATTCCTCCTCATCTCAGTTCCAAAGGGTTGTCCCTTCACTCTGAGGGTGTGCCCTTGGGTCCCAGTGTCTCCTACTATTGGAAACATCTTCTCCACGTCCTCTTTATCCAGGCCTCTCAGTATTCTGTAAATTTCAATCTGATCCCCCCATATCCTTCTACCCTCCATCAAGTGTTGACCCAGAATCCTCAACTGCTCCTCATTCAACAATTAGGCAATGCCTTGGGCATTCAGCATAAAATGGACAATAGTGGTCACGTGATGCAGTGGCAGTGTCCCTTTCCCCAGGCCAGAAAGTCCCAGTTGCCCTGGAATTGTTTCACAACATTTCTGAGCAGGTTGATTGAATAACAGCAGTTTCCTTCCCTAAAGGGCATTTGGGAGCCGGATGGATTTTTCCTGACATTCAACACTAGTTTCACGGTCATCATTAGACATTTAATTCCAGATTTTAAATGAATTTGAATTCTACCATCTGCTATGGTGGGATTCAAGGCCAAATCCCCAGAACATCCCCTGAGTCTTTGGATACTGCTTTGTTCTGGATGGTGTCAAGCCTCTTGAATGTCATTGGAGCTGCACTCATCCAGGCAAGTGGGGAGTATTCCATCACACTCCTGACTTGTGCCTTGTAGATGGTGGACAGGCTTTGGGGAGTCTGGAGGTGTGTTACTCGCTGCAGGATTCCCAGCCTCTGATCTGCTCTTGCAGCTACAGCGTATATATGGCACGTCCAGTTTCTGATCGATGGTAATCCCCAATATGTCGTTAGTGGAGGACTCAGCAAGACTGATGACATTAAATGTCAAGAGGCAATCTTGATATTCTCCCTTGTTGGAGATGGTCATTGCCTGGTTGAAGATAAGAACACAGAGTAGTACGGCACAGGAACAGGTCCTTGTCCCACCAAGACTGCACCAACATATGACACCTTTCTAATTTAAAAACCTTTTGCCTCTATGTGATCTATATCCCTCTGTTCCCTGGCTATTCATGCAGCTGTCAAGAGTTTCTTAAGGGAATAACATGGAATGGAAAGGCTGCAGGAATAATTTATGTAGTTAAAGGGGTGTTATGTTTCTAGTGTGCACCTAGCATTGTCATTAGAATATCAAAGGCTGGGCATGTTGGTCACGGTGATAAATGAATAAATGCCTTTTAAACGTTGCTATTGTATCCACCTCCAACACCTCCTCTGGCAGCGCATTCGCAGTACTTACCACCCTCTGTGTAAAAAACTTGTCTCTCACTTCTCCTTTAACTTTCCCCCTTTTGACTTTAACTTATATCTCCTCATTATTAACATTTCTACCCTGGAGAAAACACTCTGACTATCCCTTCTATCCATGTCTCACATAATCTTGTAAATTTTGTCAGGTTGTCCCTTAGCCTCCAATGTTCAAATGAAAACAAACCAAGTTTGTCCAATTTCTCCTTACAGCTAATACCCTCCGAAACAAGCAACATCCTGGCAAACCTTTTCTGTACCCTCTCCAAAGCATCTGCATCCTTCTGGTAGTGTTGCAATTGTTTCAGTGTTATCTTTTACACTGATGTACTACGCTCCGTCATCATTGAGGATGGAGATATTTATGGAGCTTCCTCCTCCAGTGATTTGTTTAATTTTCCAACTCCATTTACAACTGGAGATGAGAGGACTGTAGATCTTGGATCTGATCAGTAGGAGATGACAAACTGAGGCACCTTCTGCCCTCTTAGGTGAAAATGTAAAACCTCACAAAACTATTTGGAAAATGAGGAGGGGATAACATTAACCCCACAAGCAACATATCATAAAACAGGTGATCTGCTCAATATCCAGAGGCAACAAACTAGAGAGGTAACCAGAGGTAACAACTGGAATAATAATCCAGAACACCAGGCTCTTGTTCTGGGGATATGGTTTCGAATCCCGCCATGTAAAATGGTGAGATTTGAATTTCAATAAAGATAGTGTAATCACTGCCGATCATTTAAGCCCATCTGGTTCACTAACGCCCTTTAATAAAGCAAATCCATTGTCCTTACCTGGTCTGGCTTACTTGTGACTCTAGGCCCACAGCAATGGGGTTGACTCTTCATAGTATCCCGACAGTGTGGAAGCAGGCCATTTGGCCCATCAAGCCCAACCCAGACCCACCCCATCTCTGTAACTCTGCATTTCCCATAGTTAACCCACTTAACCCGCATGCCACAAACAATATGGGCAATTTAGCCTGGCCAATCCACCCTAACCAGCACATCGTTGGACTGTGGGAGGAAACCAGGGCACCCAAAGGAAACCCATGCACACACTGAGAGAACATGCAAACTCCACACAGACAGGCGCCCAAGTGTAGAATTTAATCTGGGTCCCTGGTGCTGCGAGGCAGTAGTGCTAATCACTGAGCCACACTACCACCCACAATTAGGGATGGGCAGTAAAGGCTAGGCCTAGCCAGTGATACTAACATGCTGCAAATGAATAAAAAAATTGCCAAACTGTTTGTGGGAACTTGCTGTTCACATCAGTTGTCATGTTGTCAACATTTAAACAACGGCTTGTTTTCACTGGCTATAACCTACTTTGAGACATTTTATCATTGTACGAGGCGCTACAGAAATCCAAGAATTTATTTACCACCAAATGGGCCAGTTTCAAGAGTCAGTCTCACTTTTATCCAACCAGCATCAATTAAACACCCATCCCTTGGGGGAATGGTCTTGTGTCGCAATGGGTGGAGTCACTGCCCTTGGGGTAGAAGTTCTGTATTCACTCTGGACCTTATTGGCAAAGGATGGTGCATTAATAATGCGACAGAGATAACAAGGTGCGGAGCTGGATGAACACAGCAGGCCAAGCAGCATCAGAGGAGCAGGAA
>JAHRHZ010000099.1:39740452-39752250 GCA_024137785.1 Ginglymostoma cirratum
GCAGTTCCTACTGACTCTTAATAATGCGACAAACCTGTTTAATTTTCAACCTGTTAAATATTCTAAGACAGGCTAATGGCAGATGGTAAGGGTGGGAGAGATTTCTGATCATGTGTCTGACGAAAAATATCGGACCCTCTGCCACCATGATCCATAGCTCCCGATTAAAACATGTTGGTAAAACTATATTACCACAGCGACGCAAAATCCTTGGATGGGGAATGCAATCAGGCGGGGTGGCCCTGGTTGGCTCAATTCAGATTGATGCCAACAGTCTGGGGTTTGATCCCCATTCCAGCTTGGGCTGGACTCATGACGTTCTCTTCATCCCGACCCGTTGTGGGTTGTGCATCATACCTGCCTTTGGGTATACACGGACGAGAAAGACCCCTTGCTCCAAGAACATGGGCAAATCCTCACATTAAGACAATACAACGCAGGAGCAGAAATAGGCCATTCAGCCCATCGAGCTGCTCTGCCATTCAGTCCTTATCTGAAAAACCTAACGAACGAGGGACCCTATAACATTCAAGCTTAACATTAAATTCAGCACTTTCCCAATTCTGTAGACAGATGGGAATAATGTGGAGTGGAGAGGTTGGAGGAATAATTTATGCCTTTGAAACAGTGTCATGTATCAGGTGCCCATCATGCGTTGTCATTAGAATATCAAAGGCTGGACATTTTGGTCGCGGTGATAAATGAATACAAGCTTCATTCAACAAAACAGGAATGAAATCATTAATTTACTCCCTATTTCCATCTCTCCCTCCCACAGCAGATAAGCAAATTGTATTCATAATTCTTGCTGCACTGTGTTCAAAGGCATTGCTGGGCGGACATTTGCAAACAGATGGAGGTAATTTGTTGTATCAGTTATCAAATCTCCTCTGAGATTATAAACACTGAGAGCTCTTTGTTGCTGCCAGTCAAGTTTGCAAAGACCACTGATCCGTTCAAGACAATTAGCTATTTGGGAAACAGATTCTGAACAGCATTGTCAGCCCAAATGAACATTGTACGTTCGAGGTTGCAATCATGTTAACAAAGCGCTCGAGTGAGGCTGAATGCAATATGCTGTAGGTAAGTTTACTTGCTGCATTGAAGCTCTAAAGTATGCTGAGTTAAATTTTCGATATGGCTGGTGCAGGAGAGGTGAGTGAGGGCATTCTCACTTTTCCTGCTGTGCTGAGCCTTATATCTGTGCTTTTTATTGAGCCTGATGGAAATCAAAGCAAGTGTTTGGTGCGGCTAATGATTTCACTGGTCAGAACGCAGGGTCCGCTGTGTCACACTGAGAGCACGGTGCATTGTCAGCTAATTAGAAAGAGGATTCAGAACTGTGTCAGAAGCTGAATGATTGACAATTGGGTCTCCGGGGGTGATCTTACATTCAGGCATCACTGTACTTCAATAATTGGTGGAAGAAAACTCACGGGTTGGGAGAAGATGATGGGGAATTCTTTTCCACTCCTCACCCTGGGATCTGAAATGCACTCCGCCAAATGTGGAAGCAAACTCAATCGGAACTTTCCAAAGGAGGTTGGATATTTGCCTGTTAGAATGGGTGCAGAGGTCCTTTGGCCCTTCAAATCTATGCTGCCTCTCTGCAAGAGACACTTTGCTAATCCCTCTCCCAGGCCCTTCCCTTTGCATTTCAGGTGTTTATCCAATTCTCATGAAAACCACAATCAACCCTGTCTCCCTTACCCTTCCAGATCCCACAACACTCACTGTGCCAAAGAAAGGTTTCGCTCATAACACTGTCTATTCTTTTGCAAATCACTTTAAAGTGTAAACGTCACCTCCTACTGACCCTCCAGCTATGAGGGACTTGGACGGAGGGGCACACCACCTGATCACTGGTCGCCTCATACAGGGAACATCAAAGTATTCAGTCACTGTCCTCTACAAAGTGGAGGGTCCAGACTCCCGTCTAACTCAAACTTTGGTATCATGATCCATAGCCTAAAATCTTACCGGGATTGTATAGTCCCTGGGTTATTAGATCAGTGATGTAACATTGTGGTGGTGTGCCTTGTAATCAATAGTAAATAACTGATAATGATGCAGAGTTTTTGTGGTGCAGAGGGGAGAATCCCTCTCTCTGAACCTGAAGATGTGGGTTCGAGCCAGTATTCAATGGCTGTAGAAGGTGGGTTTATAATGTGGTCAAACAGATTGATGACTAGCTCCTGTAGTGTGATAGCAAGCAGTGACAGCGGCTGGCATCTCCAGGTCAGCATCCTGCAGAAAGCAATGACAAACCATTCCCATACATGGGTCTAAGAAGTGGAACAATCCAATGGACGTTCGTGGTCCAACCCTCAGTAGCCAGAATGGGAGACAGGTCAGACAATAGTCATGATTCACAAACTGGTAAATGGAATACCTACAATATTGAGTTCCAGCTATGAAGATCAAGTCTTTTATTATTTATTCATGGGATGTGGGCTAGGCCAGCATTTTTTGCCAACCCTAATTGCTCCTTGAGAAGGTGGGGGTGAGCTGCCTTCTTGAACCTCTGCAGTCCAAGTGCTGTAGGTTGACCCACAATGCCCTTTGGGAGGGAATTCCAGGATTTTGACCCAGCGACAGTGAAGAAACGGCGATATATTTCCAAGACAGGACAGTGAGTGGCTTGGAGGGGAACATGCAGGGGGTGGTGTTCCCATGTATCTGCTGCCCTTGTCCTTCCGAATGGAATTGGTTGTGGGTTTGGAAAGTGCTACACACGGATATTTGGTGAATTTCTGCAGCGCATTTGTGGATGGTACACACTGCTGCTACTGAGCATTGGTGGTGGAGGGAGTGAATGTTTGTGGATGTGGTACCAATCAAGCAGTTTGCTTTGTCCTGGATGGTGTCAAGCTTCTTATTTGGAGTTGCACTCATCCAGGCAAGTGGGGAGTATTCCATCACAGAGATGAAGGGTCTAGGCCCGAAACGTCAAGCTTTCCTGCTCCTATGATGCTGCTTGGCCTGCTGTGTTCATCCAGCCCCACACCTTGTTATCTAGTATTCCATCACACTCCTGACTTGTGCCTCGTAGATGGTGGACACACTCTGGGAAATCAAGAGGTGAGTTATCCCTTATACCTGTCCTAGCTGCTCTTTATAGAATTGGCAGAATTGTTACAGTGCAGAAGAATATTGATCCTCCTGTGTCTACACTGGCTCTCTGAACAATTTAATTTAGGGCCAATCTCCTCCTTTTTTCCATGATGCTACACACTGTTTCCAGTTAAACTGTTTGGGGAGGTGATGGCAGAGTGGTATTATCATTGGATTAGTAATCTAGGGAACACAGATAATATCCTGGGACCTGGATCTAAATACCATCATTGCCAGATTGTAGATTTTGACTTGAATAAAAATTCTGGAATTAACATTGAACGATGACTATCAATTAGGAGTCACGGATGGTGCTGAACATTGTGCAATCGTCAGCGAACATCCCCACCTCTGACCTTACGATGGAGGGAAGGTCATTGATGAAGCAGCTGAAGATGGTTGGGCCGAGGACACTACCCTGAGGAACTCCTGCAGAGATGTCCTGGAGCTGGGATGGTTGACATCCCACAACCACGACCATCTTCCTATGCGTCAGGTAGGACTCCAACCACCGGAGAGTTTGCCCCCTGATACCCATTGATTCCAGCTTTGCCAGGGCTCATCGATGCCACACTCGGTCGAATGCAGCCTTGATGTCAAGGGCTGTCCCTCTCACCTCACCCCTGGAATTCAGCTCTTTTGTTCATGTTTGAACCAAGGCTGGAATGTGGTCAGGAGCTGAGTGGCCCTGAATGTAACCCAAACTGGGCATCACTGGGCAGATTATTGCTGAGCAGGGGCTGCTTGGTAGCACTGTGGATGACACCTTTCATCACCTTACTGATGATCAAGAGTAGACTGATGGATTGGGTTTGTCCTGCATTTTGTGTAGACGACATACCCGGACAATTTTCCCACATTGTCAGATAAAAGCCAATGCTGTAGCTGTAATGTTTACAGAATTAGACTTAACAACTGTTTTAAGAGAAATGGTCCCTTAGAAAATAGTGACCATAACATGATAGAATTTTGCATTCAGTTCGAGAGTGGGAAATGTGGGTCAGAAACAACTGTGATAAACATAAATACAATTAATCACATAGGGATGAGTGCTGGGTGATTGTGGTGGATTAGGAAAGGAATTCAGATGAAAAAAATGATTGAACAATGGCAGACATCTAGCAAAACAGATCAGTCACACCACATAGCTATGTCCCAGTGAAAAAGAGAGATCCTAGGAAAGGGATAAGTCAACCATGGTTTACCAGGGAAATTAAGAATCAGATCAAAAGAAAAAGACCTACAATGTGGCAAAGATTAGTGGTGAGCCAAAGGATTTTGAAGGTTTTCTAAAAAAAAAAATACCTGTTAAGAAAATATAAAGATGGAGAAAATAAACTTTCAGAGTAAGACTGTAAGTAAGATCAAAATGGACAGTAAGAACATTTTTAAATATATTAAAAAAAATGAGAGACCAAAGCGAGCATAGGTCCCTTAGAGAATAAGGATGGGGAATTAATGATGACGAACTAGGGAATGCCAGAGTATGTAATTAATAATTTGCATCAATCTTCATGGGAGAAGAAACTAAGTGCATTCCAAAAATATTAAATAATCAAGGGTCAAAACTGGAAGGGAAATATAGATATCAATTGGTCAAGTGGGTGGGCATAAACTTGGTAGATGGAATACAATGTGGGAAAATTGAGGTTATGCATTTTGGCAGGAGGATAGGGTAGCTGAATATTATTTAAATGGAGAAAGACTGCAGAAAACTGCAGCACAAATTGTTTTGGGAGTTCTTGCGCATAAATTGCAATAAATCAGCTTATACGTTCAGCAGGTAATAACAAAGGCAAATGGAAGGTTGGTCTTTATTTCAAAGGGAGTGGAGCATTAGAGGAGGGATGTCTTGCTGAAACTATACAAAGCATGAGTTAGACCACACTTAAAATAACGTGAACAGCTTTGGACCTTTATTTTAGGAAAAATATAGAGTCATAGAGTTATAGAACTATATAGCACGAAAACAGAACCTTTGGTCCAACTCATCCAGCATTTGGCCCATATCCCTCTAAACCCTTCCTTTTCATATACCCATCCAGATGCCTTTTAAATGTCGTAATTGTACCAGCCTCCACCACATCCTGTGGCAGCTCAATCCATACACATACCACCCTCTGTTTGAAAAAGTTGCCCCTCAGGTCCCATTTAAATCTTTCCCCTCTCACCTTAAGCCTATGCCCTCTCATTTTGGACACCCCCACCTTGGGGGAAAATGCCTTGGCTGCTCACCCTACCCATGCCCCTCATGATTTTATAAACTTCTATAAGGTCTCCCCTCAGCATCCATTTCTCCAGAGAAAATAGCCCCAGTCTATTCAGCCTCTCCCTATAACTTAAACCCTTCAACCCTGGAAACACCCTTGTAAATCTTTTCTGAACTCTTTCAAGTTTTTTTTATTCATTCACGGGATGAGGGCATCTCTGACCAGGAAGCATTTATTGTCCATCCCTAATTGCCCAGAGGGCAGTAAAGAGTCAACTGCATTGCTGTGGGTCTGGAGTCACATGTAGGCCAGACCAGGTAAGGATGGTAGTTTACCTCCCTAAAGGACATTAGTGAAAGTTTCACAACTCTTTCCTATAGCAGGGGGAATTGAATGCACTATTCCAAAAGTGGCCTAACCAATGTCCTCTACAGCCATAATATGACCTCCTAACTTCTATACTTAATGCACTGACCAATAAAGGCAAGCGTACAAAACATCCTCTTCACTACCCTGTCTACCTGCGACTCCATTTTCAAGGAACTATGAACCTGCACTCCAAGGTCACTGTGTTTAGCAACACTCCCCAGGACCTTACCATTAAGCGTATAAGTCCTGCCCTGATTTGCCTTTCCAAAATGCAGCACCTCACATTTATCTAAATTAAACTCCATCGGCCATTCCTCAGCCCGTTGGCCCATTTGATCATGGTCCTGTTGTACTCTGAGAAATATACTGGCATTGGACCAGTTGGGAAGGTTTGCCAGGCTAACAGCAGGAATAAAGGAACTGTCTTATGGGGAGAGGGTGAATAGTTTGTGCCTGTACTAATTGGAGTTTAGAAAAATGAGACGTGACTTAATTAAAAAAGTCAAGGTTCTTAGGGGACCTGATGGGGTAGATGGAAAGAGGATGCTTACCCTTGTGGGAGAGTCGAGAAGCAGAGGGCATCATGTCAAACACAGGGGTCACATCGTATGGCGTTTCCTCTCTCAGCGGGTAGTGAAGGTGTGGTATTCTTTGTTTTAGAGGCTGGGTTGTTAACTGTTCAAAGCTGAGATGGACAGATTTTTAATCAGTAAGAGAATCAAGGGTTTATGGGGAAAAGGCAGGGAAGTGGAGTTTAGGATTATCAGTTCATGATCTTATTGAATGGCAGACTCGATGGGCCAAATGGACTACTTATGGTCTGCACTGGAACAACTTGCAAGTGGCGTGGTAAGTTCTACAGCACAGAGCCATTGTAGTATCCAGTGCTGGAAGTCATTTAGTCATAGAGTCATAGACGTTTACAACATGGAAACAGGCCTCTCGGCTAAACCTGTCCATGCTGCCCAGTTTTCACAATTAATCTAGAACCATTTGCTGCATTTGGCCCATCTCTCTCCATACCTATCCCATCCATGTACCTTTCTAAATTTCTTAAACGGCAAAATTGTACTCGCTTCCACCACTATCTCAGATACTCACCTCCCTCTGTTTGAAAAAAAAAAGTCTCTCTGGGCCCCTTTGTATCTCTCCCCTCTTACCTTAAACGTACGCCCTCTGGTTTCAGACTCCCCTACCTTGGGGAAAAGCTGTTGCCTATCTACCTATCTGTGTTTCTCAAACCTCTAAAAAGTCAGCCGTCACTCTCTTACGCCCCAGGGAAAAAAGTCCCAGCCTATCCAACCTCTCCTAATAACTCACACCTTCCAGGCCAGGCAGCATACTAGTAAATCTTTTCTGTGCTCTTTCTAATTTAATAATATCCTTTCTATATTAGGTGAGCAGAACTGCATGCAGTACTCCAAATGTGGCCTCACCTACATCTTGTATTCCTTGATATCACGTGGGTGAATCGAATTGGCTGAAGACTGGTATCTGTAATGCTGGGGACCACTGGAGGAGACCGAGATGGATCATCCACTCAGCATTTCTGGCTGAAGATTGCTGCAAATGTTTCTGCCTTTCTTTTTGCAATGATGTGCTGGACTTTCTCCTCATTGAGGATGGGGATATTTGTGGAGCCTCCTCCTCCAGTAAGTTGTTTAATTGTCCATCAACATTCCCGACTGTATGTGGCAAGACTACAAAGCCCGGCTACATGACAATAGTAGATTGGGAATGTACCAGACCACGAGGTTGTGCATTATTTAAGTACAATTCTGCAAACGCTATCTTGCTAAAGGCTCCATCCTTCCAGTTTTTTGAGGATTATTTGGGAAGGATGGTGACAAACCATCAAGATTCCCTTTCCATGGGACTGACATGAAGCTAGTGATGACCAGAGCTGCTAACTTCCCCAGTGAAGCTGTCTCGCTGTCTCTTAAAAAGTTCCTAAATTATTTTAATTATAACAGAAAGTCATCTTGGAGTCATTTTCTGCATTAACTGTGCTCAATAATTGCAAGTTGTTGCAACTTGAAAATTAATTAAGAGAATATATTAGCGTATCTACTAAATGCCATTGGACACAAGATGATTTATATCCAGTACTTATCACTAATCAGAAACAAGAAAAGACTTGCATCTCCATAGCACCTTTCGCAACTTCAGAATGTCACAAAGTACTTTCCAGCCAATGCACTACTTTTAAAGTACGGTCACTGTGCTAGCAAATGGTACTCCACCATCAGTAATGTGATTAATGCAGATACCTTAATGCTAAGGAATCATAGGGTCCCTTCAGTGTAGAAGCATGCCATTCAGCCCATCGAGTCACACTGAACCCTCCAAAGATCATCCCACCCAGACCCAACCATTGCCTATAACCCTGCATTTCCCATGGCTAAACCACATAGCCTGCACATCCCTGGTCACGATGGACAATTTAGCATGGCCAATCCACTTAACTTGTACATCTTTGGACTGTGGGAGGAAACCCACGCAGACACGGGGAGAATGTGCAAAATCCACACAGACAGTTGTCCAAGGGTGGAATTGAAACTGGGTCCCCGGTGCTGTGTAGCAGCAGTGCTAACCGCTGGGCCACCGTGCCGCCCTAAAATCGAGTTAAAGATAGCCATGACCTTATTGAACGATACAGTAAACCCAGAGAAACATACGGCCAACCTTAGCTCCTGGTTCTTTATATCCCTACATTAAATCTAAGTGGTTGAGGATTTGACGACTTTGTCATCCTCTTTGAGAAAAACATAAACTGTGAATGATGTTGTTTGTTGACACATTTTGTTACATTTAAATATTCATAGACATTATTAAAGAAATACCAGATTACTCTGTGTTTGGCTCTGGATTTAATGTCAGCAGGAGCTCTGCAATTTCAACGTATCAAGGAATGGTTACAGCACACAGGGAGGCATTCAGCCCATTGTGTGGGTGCTGGTTTTCTGCAAGACCAACTCAGCTACTGCCCCCCCCATTACTTTCTCCCTGTAATCCTGCACATCTTTTTCTCTGGTTCTCCAACTCCCTTTCCAAAGAGTCCCTATGGTCCAACTGTCCCCAGTAAACACAAGAGCCTGCAAAGTCAATCTGCACAAAATGTGAGATAAAAGTGAATACACTCACAGTGGCAGAATAGTCAAGCTACCACGTCCATCTCACCCAGAGAAACATGCACACACTCTTCAAGGCCACCACCGCCAGGGATCAGTGTCTGTACCAAGGAATGCAAATGTGTTTGCACATTTTAATCCCGTTTCCTTCATTGCCTGAGGTGCATTCTGTGTCAGAAACAATCCCCAAGTACCAGGCATGGACCAATATTTCATGGCTTTCTCTGCTGTGTTTAAAGGATTTTGCAAGGGATAAAGTCTCTTTCGAACACCTCCTTCTCTTGCTCCTCCTGGATTTCAAAAGATCTCTAACACAAGGGTGGCATGGTGGCTCAGTGGTTAGCACTGCTCCCTCACAGCGCCAGGGACGCGCGTTTGATTCTACCCTCGGGCAACTGTCTGTGTGGAGTTTGCACATTCTCCCCGTGTCTGCGTGGGTTTCCTCTGGGTGCTCCGGTTTCCTCCCACAGTCCAAAGATGTGCAGGCTAGGTGGATTGGCCATGCTAAATTGCCCATAGTGTAGATTTGGTGGATGGTTGGGATGCTCTGAGTGTCACTGTGGGCTTGTTGGGCTGAAGGGCCTGTTTCCACTCTGTAGGGATTCTATGGTCAATGACACCCTTCCTCTCCTGTGTCCTTACTCAAAGTATTGGAGATGAATTCAGTGTGGAGTCTCACAATCTCACTTAAGAAGCTTTCTTCAGTCCTCACTGTGAGAGACAGAAGTGCAATACTTGGAGAGATTGAGCTACAATGTAATAATCTCTCACACGGATTCATTAAAAAAACCTCCATCTGGATCCTTTAGAACATAAGGAGCAGGAATAGGCCATTCAGCCCCTTGAGCCTGCTCCACTATTTAATCCGATCATGGCTGATCTCATCTCCACTTTCCTGCACGCTCTCCTTAACACTACACCCATTCCTAATCAAATGTCTCTCTATCTCCTCCTTATATTTATTCAATGTCCAGCATCCACCACACCTTGGGGGAGTGAATTCCACAGATTCGTGACCCTTTGAGAGAAGTAATTTCTCCTCATCTCTGTTTTAAATCTGCTATCCCTTATCCTAAAACTATCACCTCTCATTCGAGATTGTCCCACATCTTTACATCTACTTTGGCAATGCCCCCTCTAGCATTTTATATACCTCAATTAGATCTCATCTCGTTTTTCTTTAGGGAAGGAAATCTGCCATCCTTACCTGGTCTGGTCTACATGTGACAGCATTATGGGTGACTCTGAATTGCCCTCTGACAATGGCCCAGTCAACTATTCAACACAAGGGTAATTAGGGATGTGCAACAAATGTTTTCCTTACAGGTGTTGTTAACAGCCCTTTAAAGAATAACCAAATTTTAAAAGGTTTGATACCAAGAGTGAGATACAAATAAAGTGCAATGAATATTTTGACTCATTGCCCTGTGGTGCAGCAGGAAGTCCTTGAGGAGGATATTTATCTTCAAAGGTGAGACTGGTTCACTCAGGATACAGGCAACACTGACAACTGTCTGAGTCACAAGGTCATGCTTTTAAACTCCAATCCAGCCTCCTGAGCAAAATTCCAGACACGTTCCCAATGAAACCCTAAGACAATGCTGCAGTGTTAATGTTGCCACCTTTCAAATACATATTAAATGAAGCTCAATCTACTTTTTCAGACCTCAAAAAGTCCCATGACTGTCTCTTTGGCTATTTTCTCTTGTATCATAAACAGAATTCATGTAATTCCTCACTGCCTGTGATCGATGTGCTTTTGTATGTGAAATTTACGTATTCCTTTACACTTGGAGATGTTGTCCCGATTTAAACAATTTCAGCAGCAAGCTTTTCCATGAGTTTAAAAATAAAGCATGTTATTTATAATCCCACACTTGTCCCAGGGTTTAAAATATGACATCTCACTCACACGTCTCTCTCTCACACACGCACACACACGCGCGCGCACACACACACACACACACACACACACACAATCACTCATAAAAATGTTAGACATAGATAAGAAAAAAGTGCAATTAGAATGTGCAATCATCTCATTCTTTCTTTTGTAGCAGGTATGCAGGTTCTGAGGTGACCTGATGCCTTGGCTAGAGTGAAATTCTTGGAAAGCAGAGGATTCGTCATAAGCTGCAAGGGTTCTTTGACCAGCAGGAGTTTGAAGTTGGAACAGACATGGGGAGAACCCTTCTCTCATTTTGAACTGTACTGCTGTCATTACCTGGAATGTTTTGTTGGCTGCAACAGCTGTGTTGCCTGATGGTCTTGCTGATGGAACTCTATAGTCCTCTTTCTGTTTTAAAGGCAATAAACATGACTATCTGATTTTCATGAAACTTGTTGCAAGTCCAAAGTTTTTTTTCCAAATAAGGCGCTGTGTAAAGTTGATAACACCACATCTGTAATGACATTCTCATCTTGAATGTTTGAGAGAGCCAAGGTCTTTACATATAAGTGGCCCAATCAATTAGAAACGACCCATGTGAATGACTTTCAGGAAGCTACACTGAGTCAATATCAGTGACCAGCGATCAGTGAGAGTCACTATCTCTTCCCACGATGGCTTCAGTCTGTCAATTCAGTGACCCCCACATGGAGACGCATTGAGGTCCGCGAGATAGGTACGGGAGACATGAGACTAAGCACTGTGTCTCCTGGCTGGAGGGTCCGGACTAGATGTCAGAGTGTCAGGATGGAAGATTGGCCATTTGGGACAAAGAAATCTCTTCACTTAGTGATAACAAGCATGGGGCTGGATGAACACAGCAGGTCAAGCAGCATCATAGGAGCAGGAAAACTTGACGTTTCGGGCCTAAACCCTTCATCAGAAATGGGGGAGGGGAAGAGGGTTCTGAAATAAATAGGGAGAGAGGGGGAGGCGGATAGAGGATGGATAGAGGAGAGGATAGGTGGAGAGGAGGCAGACAAGTCGAAGAGGCGGGGATGGAGCCAGTAAAGGTGAGTGTAGGTA
>JAHRHZ010000099.1:39762431-39780806 GCA_024137785.1 Ginglymostoma cirratum
GGGAGGCCTATACACCAGGCTGGAATGTCCCCACACCTCGCTGGGAGACCTATACACCAGGCTGGAATGTCCCCACACCTCGCTGGGAGGCCTACACACGAGGCCAGAATGTCCACACGCCTCACCGGGAGGAGGCCCATACACCAGGCCGGAATGTCCCCACAACTCACTGGGAGGCCGATACGGGAGGAGACCACTTAGAAATGTGTAAATTTTAAATGACTGTTCAGATTAAATATTGCCTTTCTCAATGCTCCACTGGTAGGTTGAAAATTTCCCCCATTTGGCACCCTCTCCCGGTCATCCGCACCCTTCGGGAATGTGCGAACTATGTGAGCACCCGAGAATTATAAAGGGAAGGTAAAGTTGCCATTGTTCCCAAGGACCATTGGGCTGCTCTCTCATTAGAGAGAGAGAGAAAGTGAGACAACTGGTGGTACAAAGAACAGTACAGCGCAGGAACAGGCCCTTCGGTCCACCATGTCTGTGCTGACCATGAAGCTCTTGTAACTAATCCCATCTGCCTGCACGTGGTCCATGTCCCTCTATTCCCTGCCTGTTCATGGGTCTGTCTAAATGCCTCATAAACTTTGCTATTGTATCAGCTTCTACCACCTCCCCTGACAGCATGTTCCAGGAACCTACCGCTCTCTATGTGAAAAACTTACCTTGCACATCTCCTTTAAACATTCCTGTTAGCATCCTAAACCTGTTCACCCGAGCACTTGACATTTCCACCCTAGGAAAAGGACTCTGACTCTCCACCTCTCATTATTTTATATTCAGTCTCCTGACACTCTAGTGAAAACAATCCAAGTATGTCCAATCTCTCCTCACAGCGAACGCACTCCAAAAACAGGCAACACCATGGTAAACCCTTTTTTGCACCCTCTCCACATCCTCCACATGTTTCCTATCATGTGGTGACCAGAACTGCACACTACACTCCATTTCTGGGGAAATGTCACCAGACCTGAAACGTTAACTCTGATTTCTCTCCATAGATGCTGCCAGGCCTGCTGAGCCTTTCCAGCAATTTCTGTTTTTGGTATAGTTTTATACAGCTGGTTTAACCTGAGGGTCACTACACCTCACATGAGGATAGAGGTTGAATTGCTGGGATCTTCATGAAAGCCTCAAATGATAAGCCAGAATTAGGCATAGTCCTTGAATTCCACTTCAGCTGAAATGACGTGGATGTGCCGGTGTTGGACTGGGGTGGACAAAGTCAGAAGTCACACGACACCAGGTTATAGTCCGACCGGTCTATTTGAAATCACACGTTTTTGGAGCAGCGCTCTGAAAGCTTGTGATTTCAAATAAAACTGTTGGACTATAACACGGTGTCGTGTGACTTCTGACTTCAGCTGAAGACAGCACCGGCCGAGGTAAAAGCAGGAGGCTGAGAAACGGAATCGAACTGTGTAAAACCCACTCTGTGAATGCAGCAGTAGTTTAGTGAGTCTGATCGATAAAGAGATGACATGTCTAGCGCAGGAAAATGTTATTCGCCTTGTCTTGCTGCATGCAACTCATTTCATCTTCCTCTTGCAGAATGATCAGAGTTCACTGTCACGTCTCTATGTGAGCCATTTTCAAAGCTATTGCCTGCAGTCAGTCACCTGTTGAGATGGTGAGATGGAGCGTGGCCACGATAACACAATCAGCCTATCTCTATCTCTCTCTCTGTCTCTGATTCTGCTCCGGTTCATGAGCTGATACCCACGATGTCCAACTTCACCTTTCAGTCACTGAGTTTCTGAACTCATGGGCACAATGTAAACCGAGGGAAGATTTACGTGTCAGGAAATCACCCAGGTCTGTATTTCAGTGCTAATACCTTGAGACATATTCCAGTTTGCAAAATCCTCCACTGACGTATGCAGCCAGTTATTGGGTTAATGTACAGCCCAAATAAAACAGTCTGATTTGTGATTGGGGTATACCGAGGTCGTCCAGACATCAGGACCGTTAAAGAATAAAGTCGACTGTGCGAATTCATATTGTGTAAGTTGACTGGAATTAGAAGACGAGTACTAGTGGCGCAGTGGTAGTGTCCCTCTCGCTGAGCCAGGAGAGCTTGGGTTCAAGTCCCACCCTCTCTGATCAGGTTGGTGAGGAAAAAAATATTGAGGAGTTTTAAAAATAGCAGCAGCTTTGATCAATGTGAGGTCTGGAAAAGCAGAACCTTGCCCAGGAGTCACAATTACCAACCAGCCTGGTGCAGTCCTCCTCCATCTAAATTATTACAAGAATGATTCTCAGCCAGCCCATACACTCCTGTTCAAAATGCTTCCATGAATTCTGGTTGGTTAAAAAATCTCTTATGAAATCAGTTTGATGATTGCTTAAACAACAGGATGGGTCACTGTGCGCTGGGAGCTAATGGGGGGCAGTTGAGCAGCAATAGGGTTTGGGATTTGTGGGTCAATGACCTACCCCATAGTCGCAGGCTGACAGTGCCACTGCAACACTGAGGGAGCGTAGCGTTATTGGAGGTGTTGCATTCTGGGTGAACTTGACGTCCCATCAACTCTCTCAGAAAGTTACAGAAGAACCTCTGGTTGTAAATAGACTAGGGCAGCAGATCTAGCCTTCAAGCAATAGCAGCCAAGCACAGGTGAGAGGCTTGTTGTCGCGTTTACTGTTTGTTGGATCTTCTTGTGTGAAAACTGTCTACACTGCCAATATGCCTTGTTGGCTGCAAAATGATTTAAGAGGTGCCAGGGTCATATATAAATGCAGTGAATTTGACAGGCTACTGAAGGGAGTGCCAGCTGCCCCCAAGATCAGCCTGAAGGCAGAATTCAATGTACATTCCCGACATTGGGAAGAGTGACTATGATCCACAATGGCGGAGTCTGTGTCTGGCACAGATTCACGGATATGGCGGCAAAGGCGACTGTGGGCCCAGGATGAGACCTGGCAGCATCAGCAGCGGCAGCATCGCGAGGTGGGCCCGAAGGGGACTCATAGCAGCAGTGGAGTTGAGTTTGGGTCAGTGCAGTGCCCAGTGGGATTGGTGGCATCTGCATTGGCGAGGACCATCGAGGACTCATGGTGGTGGGGTCATCGGTGGATGCGAGATGGTGCTGAAGAGGGGGCGACTTTCCATTCCAGTGGCAACGATGCCTTGAAGGGCATTTGTGCCTAATCACCAGACCATGGCATATGGGAGAGCACTTAACAAGATGAACTGTAAAGTTAAACACTTTTTCATTATCTCTTGAATTCTCTACCTTCATGTTCTATGTTTTGGTTTATTTTTCTGTATTTTAAGATGGAGCTGGAGAGTGGTGACACTGTACAACACTTTTGTCATTTGTAACAAAATATACATGACAATAAATAAACCAAACCAACTCAGAAGTCACCAGTGAATAACTCAGCCCTTCATAAATGACTGACCATCTCCCCCATCAAGTAGAAAGACTGAGGCAGCGTGAAAATTGGTACCATGATTCTAAATATAAAACTCACAAAGTCCAACACAGTCTTATACAAAACAATTGTAGATTAGACAGACACACCTGATGAAGGGATAGGAAGTAATCTAGTCAAATGACTCATACCATGCCATATTCTTGAAATAGCTACAAAGCTACTGAGCCGGAAGTAGGAGCAGGTATGGGTGACAAAATCAAGGTCAAATGGCAGAAATTTCATTTTGATTCTCTGAGAGGATCGCGTGTCTTTGGAACTCTTTACCACAGAGAGCCGTGGGGCAGAGTCCTTGTGTACATTTAGCTGCGATAGCTTTGATCAGCAAAGAGCTAATATCAGACAAGCAGCCAACAAAAATACACACATGAACCTTTAGAAGATCTGGACAATTAAAAGACTATGTATGCAACGCATGTGCAGAGACTGATGAAAGTGGGACGGTTCAGGCTTAATGTACAGCCTTGCCCATGAAACAGAAAAATAATGAAGGGAATGGATACAATAGAAGCCAGGAGATTATTTCTACTGACAGGTGAAACTCAACCTAGGGGCATAGCCTCAAAATAAGGGGGAGCAGATTGAGGGACTGAGTTGAGGAAGAACTTCTTCACCCAAGGGTTGTGTATCTCTGGAATTCCCTGCCCAGTGATGCAGTTGAGGCTATCTTGTTGAATGTTTTTAAGGCAAAGATAGGTTTTTGAAAAGTAAAGGAAATCAGGGTTACGCTGAGCAGGCAGGTAAGTGGAGCTGAGTCCATGAAAAGATCAGCCATGATCTTAATGAAGGGCAGAGCAGGTTCAATTAGGCAGACGGCCTAAGCCAGCTCCTATTTCTTATATTGTTGACCATATGATATGGGGGTAACTTATAACTGAAAATGTTAGTGTAAAGAATAAAAAGTGGGAGAAATGCATGTGTACAATCTATACTTTGTCTTGCTGTAGTCATGTGATCTCTGTAATTAATTTTAGCTCAACCAGAAGCTACATAACACACCATTTTTTCTTTCAAATCAAAAAGCTGAAGTTACGAAAAGTTACATTTAAATATAATCCTTTACTTATTTCTTTGTGTAGGCAGTTGTAACACAGACAATTCCGCTCATTAAGGAAACAATATACAATCCTGGAGCAGCAGTAGGCCATTCAGCCCCTCGAAACTGCTCCACCATTTAATGAGATCATGGCCGATCTCATCTTGGCCCCAACTCCACTTTCCTGCCCACTCTCCATAACCCTTCACCCCATTACTAATTAAGGATCTGTCTATCTCCTACTTCAGTTTATTCGATGTCCCAGCATCTACTGCACTCTAGGGTACATAGAACATATGTCAGTACAACACAGGAACAGGCCCTTTGGCCCACTATGTCTGTGCCGACCTTGATGCCATTCTAACCTAATCCCATCTGCCTGCACATGGCCTGTATCCCTCTATTCCCTGCCTTTTCGTGTGTCTGTCAAGATGCCTCTTAAACATAGTTATTGTACCTGATTCTACCACCTCCCCTGGCAGTGCATTCCAGGCACTTACCGCCTTCTCTATAAAAACACACATAAAGGGGCTAGAATTGGAGATGTGCAGAGATCTGGAAGAGCTGACGAGCTGGAGGTGGTTACAGATACCGGGACCACAGAGGAATTCAACAGGGCAGCAGTTGGAAAACTATCCTTTCCCTTTCCTTCTCCACGTAGATTTCTTTGTAAAAATGCCATTTTGGGTCTAGGTACCAATTACTAGTAGGCTGTCTTGTTTCCACCAAATCTACCTGTTCTGAGAGGCACAAATCTACATACTTCGGGAGCTGGTGGGATTTGAACCCATGCTCCCTTAGCCCAGAGGTTAGAACACTACCACTGCACCACAAGAGTGCTACTACAGCTGGCTTTAGACAGCAGAATCAACCTGCTCAGACATGTTATTACATATCTCTGGAGCAGGTGCGACCTTAACCCAAATCTCCTGACTCAGAGATAGGGACACTACCAGAGCCTTAATGAATCAGATGGGCTTTTATTCAAAAAAAGAACAATTGCTATTTGTATTTTAGCTCCAGAATTTTTTAAAAATCAAATTCAAGTTCCGCTGTGTATCAATTTCCAAATTATCCCATGTAGAGATGTTACTACACAATGTGGGAGGAGGCAGGACTTGAACCTAGATCTCTCTGGCTCAGGGACATTACCACAGTGTCACAAGTATCTAGCCTTGAGTGTGACTTTGGTGGGAAATGAACTTGGGTCCTCAGAGTTTTAGTCTGGTCCATCTAGATTTTTAGACTTGTTTCATTCCTACTACACTACCACATCCATATTCTCCTTTCCATACTGAGGCTAAGGATTATCTAAGTATGAGTGGTTGAGGATAGATCACTCGAGAGTCTTAACAAGAAAGCGCTTCTTGCTTTAAAATGTCAAGTTTTTTTAATTCATTCATGAAATATAGGCATCACTGGTTGGCACAACATTTATTGCCCATCCTTAATTGCCCAGGGGGCAGTTATAAGTCAACCATATTGCTGTGGGTCTGGAGTCATATGTAGGCCAGACCAGGAAATGATGGCAGATTTCGTTCCCTGAAGGACATTAGTGAACCAGATGGGCATTTCCGATCAACAACAGTTTTATGGTCATTATTAGCCTCTTAATTCCAGACTTGTTCTTGAATTCAAATTCTGCCATTATTGAGGTGGTCATTCAAACCAAGGTCCCCAGGACATCTCCTGGGTTTCTGGGTTAACAGTCTAATGATAATCTCACTAGGCCATCAAATTCCCAGGTGATGTTCATCTAAGACAGCAATAGGAAAATTATCATTAACAAGTTAGAGTTAATTTTACCTCACCGAGGAACCAACTATGTCACACCCGTCTCCATGTGATGTCATTCAACTGAGTAGAGCCAATCTAACTGCAACATGAACATTTGCGGAAGCATTATTGTATGCAACAGCAAGGTCATGATACTAATAACTATAATTGGAGCCTTCAGTAAAAAGTAGAAACCTTTCTGCATGACCAAATCTTAACGCTTTGTTTTCGGTTTCCAGGAGAAAGGTTTTGCAATTAACTTTGAATGGGAAGAAAGAGTTGAGTAAGTTCTATGCCTGTCGTTCCTCCTTGGGTCAGCTAACGTGTCAATCTCTCTCTAATCTGTCCGCTTGTGCTTCAAAAAGGTGTGAGGCAATGTAAGGTACATAGAGCTGTGGTCTGCTGAATTCATCATTGCCTCAACGAGTATCTGAGATAGCGGAGACAGCCAGACACAACAATCAGACCTGTCTTAACCAGTTCTGACGCTGATTTCATTGTTTGAGCTTTTTTAAAAGTAATTACCAATAATTTCCTGTACTGAACTATCTTCAATCAACCTGCAGAACAAGACTGCGGCATTCCCCAGTCAGTCTGTTAGTTTTACTCCCCTACTGGAATGTCAGCAGAGCCCATGTTTACTGTTACCCCTCAATTTCTGTCATTGTTTGAATAGAACATAGAACATAGAACATTACAGGGCAGTACAGGCCCTTCGGCCCTCGATGTTGCGCCGACCTGTGAAACCAATCTGAAGCCCATCTAACCTACACTATTCCATTATCATCCATATGTTTATCCAACGACCATTTAAATGCGCTTAAAGTTGGCGAGTCTACAACTGTTGCAGGCAGGGCATTCCATGCCTTTACTACTCTCTGAGTAAAGAACCTACCTCTGACATCTGTCCTATATCTATCACCCCTCAATTTAAAGCTATGTCCCCTCATGCTAGCCATCACCATCCGAAGAAAAAGGCTCTCACTGTCCACCCTATTTAATCCTCTGGTCATCTTGTATGCCTCTATTAAGTCACCTCTTAACCTTCTTCTCTCTAACGAAAACAGCCTCAAGTCCCTCAGCCTTTCCTCATCAGACCTTCCCTCCATACCAGGCAACATCCTGGTAAATCTCCTCTGCACCCTTTCCGATGATTCCACATCGTTCCTATAATGTGGCGACCAGAACTGTATGCAATACTCCAAGTGCGGCCGCACCAGAGTTTTGTACAGCTGCAACATGACCTCACGGCTCCGAAACTCAATCCCTCTACCAATAAAAATAGTTATTTAGTTTTCAGGTCTAGTCAAGTCCTCAAAAGTTTTGGACATCATTGGAAGCAGTTTTGTGAATTGTCCTATTATTGTTGAAGTCATCAATATTGACATTTATTTACAGGCAGGTATTTCTTGTAAAGGAGTCTGAAACCTCATAATCACTGCTCCAGCATCGATTTAGGGAGTAATATTTTTTCTTTATTCATTCACAGGATCAGGGCATTGCTGGCCAGGCAGCATTTATTGCCCATCCCTAATTGCCCACCGGGCAGTTCAGAGCCAACCACATTGCTGAGTGTCTGGAGTCACATGTAGGCCAGACTGGGTAAGGATGGCAGTTTCCTTCCCTAAAGGTCATTAGTAATGGTTCAGTGTGTTTCCTGTAACAGTTTAGCATGCCTCCTGTAACGGGTCACTGTGCCTCCTGCATTAGGTTAGAGCATTTACTGTAATGTTCAGGTTAAGTCTCATGATAGTGATTACGATATGCAGTCATTGCGAAGAATACACTGCAGCCAGCACAGCAAGATCCCACAAACAGCAATGCAATTACGATCAGATAATCTTCTGTCTGTGATGTTGATTAAGGGATGAATATTCATCCCAGGTTATTGGTGAGAACTGCCCTGCTCCTGTCTCACATGTAACCACAAGATAGTTTATATCCACCTTGGCAGGTAGATAGGGCCTTGTATGAGTATCTAAAACACTTCCTCTCTGGTCACTCAGGCATCATTCTGGATCGAGCTTTAACTTTCAGGAGTGGGACTTGAACTAACAACTACATGAGTCAAAGGTGAGAGTGCTACTCACTGCTCTATGCATGAGGAACATCAGGTGAAGGTGATGACCCATCCAAGGCCCACGAGGAGTCAGTAACTAATCTCCCAGTGGAGCTCAGTGAGTATGAATTCACTTGGTAACAGGCCAGGGCCTACCCAGCTAGAAATCATCACCTGTGCCTAGCATCTCTATGTCTTGAACTGCAGAGAATCAGGTTCATGTTCCAGAGGTGTATCATCTCCGAACATGTGAGTTAGGGAAACATTCTGAGGAAGGGTCACCAGACCCAAAACATTAACTCTGTTTTTCCCTCCATAAATGCTGCCAGACCCGCTGAGCTTTTCCAGCAACTTTTTTTTTTGTTCCTGATTTACAGCATCTGCAGTTCTTTCAGTTTTTATTGACAATAAAGCTAATTCAGTTCAACGATCTCATTATCCTGGTTGTGGGATCCCACCACACACAAATTGTCTGACACATTTCTTACAAAGGGAGACCGCGCTTGTGAACACACATCATTGCAATGTCCCAAAGTTATGTGAATTGCTGGACAAGTGCAACTTTTTCTTCCAGTTTTTTTAATGATTTTGGAAGCAGCGAGTTAGCCTGGTTATTGGATTCCTGATGAGCTGTTTACCAAATTTATCAAAACAGTTTCTGTTGTCCTATCGCAGCACCCAATTCGTAAAGAAAAAGTAAAAGGCTTAATTAAAATATGCTAATCTCATTTGGAAATCTGCATTTAAAATGGCAGCAATGGCCAATCAGTGTGAACTGCAGGCAATAATAAATAAGGATTCAGCGAAAAACAGCAAATTTAATAAAAGACAATTTAACTCCAGCCCTGTGCAGCAGTTTTAATTAATTGATCACCAAGAAACAACAATTAACTCTTAATGTGTTCCTGTCAATCAGCCACATAAACATGAAAATTTAATTAGCGCACAGCAGATTAAATTTCTGTCTCTTGTTTTGTTTTGTTAATCAAATTGTCACAAAATGCTTCAGGGCAGCTGCATCTTTTGAAAGAATACCATATAATTAAGAGAAAGCTATGGGAAATGTTCCCACCCAGGGCCATGCGTGTTCTACCCACTGATATCCAACCCAATAATGACTCCCTTGATCAATTGAACTGACAAGTTTAACCGCAAACATAGGAACAAACAATATCCCAAGTGAAAGACTGGACTGATGTTATCACTTCATTTAGTTTTTTTTTAACCAAAAACAACTTGCATTTATGTACTAGAGATAATAGGAACTGCAGATGCTGGAGAATCCGAGATAACAAGGTGTGGGGCTGGATGAACACAGCAGGCCAAGCAGCATCATAGGAGCAGGAAAGCTGACATTTCGGGCCTAGACCCTTAGGCCCGAAATGTCAAGCTTTCCTGCATTTACGTACTGTACATTTTGGACCCTCAGGATTTTGTTAGTGCTTGAGTTAATTTTAGTAGTGTAGGATATTCTATTTGCAAGTCTCCACAAATTGTCCCGAGAACAGTCTATGTTTGGAGGGGCTCGTAGAGGGTTACATCTCCATCAGGCATCCACTCCTCATCTTAGGAACAGGAGTAGGCCATTCAGCCCCTTGAACCTGTTCCACCATTCAACAAAATTATGGTCTATCTCCGTATCCCTGCCTTTGGCCAATATCCCTTAATACCATTGCTTAACAAAAATGTACCTATTTCAGATTTAAAATGAACAACTGATCCAGCATCCACTGCTGCTTGTAGAGGAGAGATCCAAACCTCTCCTACCCTTTGTGTGTGGTAGCGCTTCTTAACGTCTCTCCTGGACAGTCTGGCCCTAATTCTCAGACACTGTCTCTCGTTCTAGAATCCCCAACCAGTGGAAACAGTTTATCTTTATCTACCCTGTCTTTTCCCATTAAAATCTTGAAGGCTTTGATCAGATTCTAAATTCTAGAGAAAACAGGCCTAGCTTCTATAGTCTCTCTTCATAACTTAACCCCTGAAGTCCAGGTATCATTCTTGTAGAACTACGTTGTATGCCCTCTAAGGCCAGTATATCCTTCCTAGGGTGTGGTGCCCAGACCTTCTCACAGTGCTCCAGGTGGGGTCTAACCAGGGGTTTGTATAACTGCAGCATAACACCTGCATCCTTGTACTCCAGTCCTCTTGATAGAAAGGCCAGCATTCCATTAGCTTTCTTGATTATCTTCTGCACCTATTTGTGACATTTTAAAGATCTATGCATCTGAACCTCCAAGTCTCTTTGGGCATCCACTGTATTTAACTTGACACAACTATAAAATACTCTGATCTGTCCTTTTTTTGATTCAAGATAGATAACATCACACATGCTTATACTTAGTTCATTAACAACTCTTTGTAACTTTACGCTATCATCGACACCGCCATAATGCCACCTAACCTTGTATCATCCACAACTTTGAATTTTCATGACTTTCAAAGCCATTATCCAAGTGGTTAACAAATAATGTGAACAATTGAGGCCCTAACACGCATCCCTGTGGGATACCATCAGTCACATCCTGCCAATTTCAGTACTTACTCATTACGCCTACCTTCTGTCACCTGATACTCAACCAAGTTCCCCGCCACATCAATAATTTGGCCTCAGTTCCACGGACTTTGTTCACAGTCAATGTGAAACTTTGTCAAATGCCTTCTGGACATCCATATAATCAATATCTAAACATATCATCTTCAAATAACTCCAAGGGATCTCTTACAGTCACCTATTTGAAGAAATGATACCTTGAATTAATGTCTCAATGTAAAAGCAGTAGCTGCAGGACTCCCCTGCATTGCACTGAGGTGTCAGTCTACACACCCATGGACTGAGAAGGGAGTGTGATCTCCTCACCCAGTGACTTGGAGGTGAGATTGCTGCCTCTACTGTTTCCCCTTCAAGCTGTTTCAGTTAAAACAGGTCAATGTTTTCTTCGTGGAGTTTCCAGGACACCAACATCTTTTGCCTAGTACAGATGAATAAAAAGAACGACCTCTCTTGCTTCAGAGATTTATTTGTGTTGGTTAGACTCTGAGAGAAAAAACATCAACCTGTCAATCACTTGAGCTCTGGGCCATAGCCTCAAAAAAATTGCCTCGAGCGAGAATTCAGGAAATAAAGAATTGAGGCACGTTTTCACCAAATTCAGAGGGTATGACTTCTTTAACAATAAATGTTGTTCGCTGAAGTGAATAAACACAAGCAAATAAACTTACTTGGTGGATTAACTGGATAATTACATTAACGGGATAATTATCGCTCACATTCCCAAATGTGGTGCACTCATACTTGCTGGGACCCACATACATTCGTACACAGGGGCCCGTCGTCTGCCAACAGAGAGAATGTGTCCACAAACTGCAACATTTTCATCACTGGTGTTTAGAAGAATGCGAGGCTATCTCAATGAAATACATCGGATTCTAAAGAGGCTTGGCAGGGTAAATAGAGACAACGTTTCCCCTTATGGGAGAGTCTAAGCCTAGAGGGGCAATGTCTCAGAATAAAGGGGCACCAATTTAAGAGTGAGATGAGGAAGAACTTCCTCTCTCAGAGGGTTGTGAGTCTTCGGAACTCCTTGCCTCAGGGAGCTGTGGAGGCAGAGCCCTTGTGTTTTTTGAAAGGTGAGATTAGACAGATTCTTGGTCAGTTGGGGAATCAAGGTTCGCAGGGAAAGGGCAGGAAAGTAGACGTGAGGAATGTCAGATCAGCCACGATCCTATTGGATGATGGTGCAGGCTTTTACATCAACATGGCTTTCTTCCAACTCTGAAGCCAATGGTTTGTGCTGTCACGATCAGCTCAATGTCTAGCATTATTAGTGTCACCTGAGGATGTGTATGTGAGAAATGCAAGTCTTTTAAGAGTCAAACTGAACAGCTCCGGAGTTCATTGAGAGTAGCTGGATGTTTGCTGAAGAGCTGGGTTTCCTTCCCCTTCAACCTGGCCTGCTCCTGTGTCTGTTTCTTATGGTCACTTTCAATTAAACAAAAGCATGTGGGTGAGTGGGGAAGGGGCAGGGGGCAACTGTTCCCTTGTACTTTACCTATGGAAATGCCTCAACCAACCAGAGACATCTTGTCTTTTCTGAATCTGCACAAAAGTGCAAATGATCACTGTCCCCTTGACCAATCAGAGTCCACTTGCCAACCAACCAGCACTCTTTGCTCATGCAGGAGAAATTGTTGTTCTCTTTGAAATGTGGCATCTGTCTTGATTAGCGCAAGTCAAAAAAAAACTTCAAAAGGTTTCTAGAGATACTCAAATTGAATGGCTCACTCAAAGAGCTAGCACAGGTGTAGAGAGCCGAATGACCTCCTTCCAGGCTATGATATGAAGTGCAGCAACAGGTTAAGGAGAATTTAATGTGTTAGTTGAAAAAAACAGTCTTCTCTCCTCCCTTTTGAAACATGGCAACATTAATGAAAACTTATTGATCATCATACCCAGGATACGTTTAGATTATACTCGAAATACTGGTTATGTTATGTATCTGCTTATTTCAATCTCAGAATAATAAATTGCAGCACTGCATGCTTGCCAGATGGAATTAATTATGGACATTTATCTCCCTTTAGAACTAACCGTATACGTCAGAGATCAATGCCTTCACAAAGATGAAAGCCTTTCGAATCTATACTTTTCATTAATATTGTAAGTAGATTTTGCCGTGATGAATTTTAATGCCCACAGTTCGTCAACTTTCTTGTAAGGAAGGGTGTCGTGTGGGAATTATAATTTCATTGCGACATGGAAATGGTTGTGGGTTCCGGAGACACCAGATGCCGGTTGGCCCTGCTAGTGCAGTACTGAGGGAAGGCTGCGCTGTTTATGGTGTAATGATTATAACAGGGTCAGCCAGCTGGATTTCAGAGAATATGAGTTCCCTGATTGGGGCTGTTAATCTGGTCCAATCAGGGAGCCCTGGCTGACAGACAGAAACAGCAGTGTCAGAGGTTCTGCTCACTCTGAAAGCTGGCTCTGAGGGAGCTGGATCAATGTCAAGGACTCTCCCCGTGTAAATAAAGGGGGACTTGGTGATGGGATAATGGTCTTCGTGGAGTTATTTCGGTGACAATGAGAGAAAAGCATGCTCTTGAACTACATTCGCTCTCAACAGTTGTCTTTGAGTTGGGTAGCATTTCTGACATCGTGCCATTATGTGGGAAGTGTAACTAGTTTGATCCTGCAGTTGAAGACTGGGTCCAGCATGTGGAAAAAATGTGTTTTTTTCTGGGTAAATGACATTGGGACAGATGAAAAGCAAGGAGTAAATACAGTCACAGAGATGTAGAGCACAGAAACAGACCCTTCAGTCCAACTCATCCACGGTGACCAGATAAACCTAAATTAATCTAGTCCCATTTGCCAGCATTTGACCAATATCCCTGTAAACCCTTCCTATTCACATACCCATCCAGGTACTTTTAAATGTGATAATTGTACCAGCCTCCACCACTTCTTCTGGCCACTCGTTCCATACATGCACCAGCATCTATGTGAAAAACTTGCTCCTTAGGTCCCTTTTGGAATTTTTTCCTCTCACCTTAAACCTATGCCCTCTAGTTTTGGATTCCCCCACCCTGGGGGAAAAGGCCTTGGCTGTTCACCCTATCCATGCCCCTCATGATTTTATAAACCTCTATAAGGTCACCCCTCAGCTTCCAAAACTCCAGGGAAAATAGCCCCAGTCTATTCAGCCTCTCCCTACAGCTCAAACCCTCCAACCCCAGCAACATGCTTGTAAATCTTTTCCATACCCTTTCAAGTTTCACAACATCTTTCCTATAGCTGGGAGAGCAAAATTGAATGCAGTATTCAAAAAGTGGCCTAACCAATGTCCTGTACAGCTGCAACATGACCTTCCAACTCCTATACTCAATGCACTGACCAATAAAGGCAAGTGTACTGAACACCTCTTTCACTACCCTGTCTACCTGTGATTGCACTTTCAAGAAACTATGAAGCTATATTCAAAGGTTTCTTTTCTCAGCAACATTCCCCAGGACCTCACCATTAAGTGTATAAGTCCTGCCCTGATGTGCCTTTCCAAAATGCATCACCTCACATTTATCTAAATTACACTCCATCTGCCACCCCTCAGCCCATCGGCCCATCTGATCAAGGTCCCATTGTACTCTGAGATAACCTTCTTCGCTGTCCACTGCATCACCAACTTTGGTGTCATCTGCAAACTTACTGGCCGTACCTCCTATATTCACATCCAAGTCATTTATAAGTTAAAGCTGGATTTTAAAAAAAACTAGTTTCCATAATGATGACAACAAAATTACTGGATTGTTATAAAAACCCATCTGGTTCACTTTAGGGAAGGAAATCTGCCATCCTCACCAGTCGTACACATGACTCCAGGCCCACAGCAATGTGACTGACTCATGACTGTTGTCTGAAAGGGACAGAAAAGACACTCAATCATCAAGACAACATTCTCAAGGGCTGTTAATGATGGGTAATACTTCAACATCCAAATAATTAATAAAATACTTGTTGCCCTTTGTGGGAGCTAGCTATGTGCAATTTCCTTACCGCATTTCTTACATTAACATGACTTCCTTCCATCTCTTAGGCCAACGGCTTGTGCTGTCATGATCAACTCAGTATTTCACATTATTAGCAGACATCTGTATTAGAAATGCAAGTCCCTTTAAGAAGCAAACTGAATAGAATCAGAGAATCTGTACAGTGTGGAAGCAGGCCACTCAGCCCATTGAGTTCACACTGCCTGTCCAAATAGCATCCCACCTGGACACAACCCTCTACCCTATCCCTGTATTTCCCATGGCTAACCCTCCTGGCCTGCACATCTTTGGACTGTGGGAAGAAACTAGAGCACCCACAGGAAGCCCACACAGACAGAGGATGAATGTGTAAACTCCACACAGACTGTTGCCCAAGGCTAGAATTGAACCTGGATCCCTGGCACTGTGAGGTAGCAGTGCTGATCACTGAGCCACTGTGCCACCTCCAGAACCCTTCTGGGGAACAGCTCTAGAGTTTGTCGAGAGCAGCTGACGCTCACTTGATATAATATTGAAGAGCTGGGTTTTCCAACTCCACTTTAATTTCGGCCCCACCCCTCTCCCCCCTTCTCCCTCCCCTTTGACAGTTTGCATGAGCTTTGGTTATAAACTAATCAATGAGAAACACGGGTGATTTATCTCTGGTGGTTAATAGTTGGCAAAAAGATACCATTGGGAATTTGGTGATGGGGATAAAAATGTTCACTTGTGTGTGAGAGCACGTACAGGCTTTAAAAACAAAGCTCGATTCTTGAGAGAAAGGAATGCTGGGTTTTCCCCCTTCCGTGGCTATGTTCATGCCCAGGGTCTGTGTAGGCGGAGCATGTGGTATCTACTAATACTCTCAAAGCCTTTAGAGAGAGAGAGAGAGGGAAAAAGAGAGAGAGAGAGACAGTGAGAGAGAGCAAGAGAGAGAAAGAGGGAGAGAGAGAAAAAGAGAGAGTGAGAGAGAGAGCGAGAAAAAGAGGGAGAAGGAGAAATAGGGAGAGAGAGAGAAAGAGAGACAGAGAGAGAGAGAAAGAGAGACAGAGAGAGAGAGAGGGAGAGAGAGAGAGAAAGAGAGGGAGAGAGAGGTGGGCATCAAAGGAGCTGGAGTACATAAACTCCCCTACTAACATTTTTCAGATTTTGCCCCCATCCCCTCTCCCTAAGGAGACAGGAGCCGATAATTTGAGAGCATGTTTACATTAACGAAAGGATTGGATTCTCTGGGCAGCGTCTGTTAATTGCTATTTGGTTTAATTGAGCAACTTGTTAATTTGGGCTTAAAGAAAGAAATGAGAAAAGCTGGTCTGTTCCCCATCAGGGAAGGTAGTTTCTAGACAGGGAAAGGATCCAGAAGGAAAAGGCAGAAACTGATCACTTACAGTTTACAGAACCTTACAGAATACTGAATGGCCTGGACAGAGTGGATGTTGGGAAGATGCATCACTTGGTAGGAGAGACTAGGACCCGAGGGCACAGCCTTAGAGTAAAGGGAAGACCTTTTAGAAGGGAGATAAGGAGAAACTTCTTCAACCAGAGAGTGGTGAACCTATGGAATTCACTGCCACAGAAAGCTGTGGAGGCCAGGTCATTGAGTACATTTAAAACTGAGATAGATAGGCTCTTGATTATCAAGGGCATCAAGGTTTATGGGGAGAAAGCAGGAGAATGGGGTTGAGGAACTTATCAGCCATGATTGAGTGGCAGAGCATATTCGATGGGCTGAATGGCCTAATTTCTGCTTCTATGTCTTATGATCTTATGATGTTGCTGCTAAATTATCAATTTAGTCTTTTGCTGCCTAATTCAACATATTGGTAAGTTCAATATCTAGCTCTGCCATGGCTTGCAGCCTTGCTGTCATGCCTAGTACTTCTTAAATGACTGTTTTCTTCTGAGAGTGCAAGCCAGTGTTCCAACAAAATCTGTTTTTATAGCTGATGGGTGACCTCCCCTGGATTTATCTTTAATTGAACTGTTTGAACAATGAACAATGGATATGTTACTTTAATGACTCCTTCATATATGCTCTGATTATTCCCTTTGCATGGATATGCTGATAGAATTGTATCCCGTAGTCACTGGTATGCTGCCTAGCAGATTGTACTTGAGCGGATCTTGGTGCATTCAGGATCTTTTCACTTGGGTTTCTCTTGTAGGTAATGAAGACAGGCCATTTCTATCACAGGGATTTTAAACATCAAGGACTCAGCACTCTTCTGCTCCGGCTTTCCATGTGGTGAGAGTATGATATGGTAGATGGTGTCCAAAAGTACATTCCGTATCACGGCTGTGTCCAACTACGAGCTTTCTGTTCAACCTACCCACATGGTCCTGATGTTCCAGCTCGCCAATTGAAGAGATGCCATCTTCTTCTTCTTTGGTGTTTGTTTGCCAGGCACAATACAGTCCATCCATTTGTTGAGCAGAGACTCTGAGCTCCGAGCACTCAGTGATGCAGATGGACAAGGGCACCTCACCAGTTAGGAGCTGCCCAACTTGGGCTGGGTAAGAGTGGGTCCCTCTGACTCAGCCCCTCTAGCCCAAACAGTTTGGCCTGGTCACTACTGACTGCAGTCTTTCCTGTTCTGTCAATACTCAGCTGTGAAATGGGAGAGTCTTCTCCAGGACACAAGCCCAGACAAAGTTAATGGAGACCCTGAGCTGCCCGAAAGTCAGGGTGCCCCTCCCAACCTCCCTGGCTGAGCTTAGATGAATGAACACACTCAGTACAACTCCAGTTTGGGGTAGCAGTTGCTGGGAAAATGGCACATTTCAACATCAGCTCACCTTTGTACTCCACGCCAGAATTTTTGTCGCGGTTTACTCCCAGAACCAATTTGAGCAGCCCAGACTCAAAGGTTTGTACGATCTTTCTCTATGCTGTAGGCTTCTATGACTCAATGAGTTCAATCTTGCACCCTTCCATGGAGTCTGTCAGTGAGTGAAGCTCGTCGCTCAATGCCGAGAATGTGCACTGTCAGAGGCAGCCTCTGCCCATGTTCCAGTGAGTGTGACCAAGTTCCAGTGAGTGTGACCACATTCCAGTGAGTGTGACCACGTTCCAGTGAGTGTGACAATATTCCAGTGAATGTGACCATGTGCCAGTGAGTGTGATCATGTTCCATTGAGTGTGATCATGTTCCAGTGAGTGCGACCATGTTCCAGTGAGTGCGACCATTTGCCAGGGAGTGTGACCATGTGCTAGTGAGTGTGACAATGATCCAGTGAGTGTGAACATGTGCCAGTGACTGTGACAATGTGCTAGTGAGTGTGACAATGATCCAGTGAGTGTGACCATGTTCCAGTGAGTGTGACCATGTGCCAGTGAGTGTGACCATGTTCCAGTGAGTGTGACCATGTGTCAGTGAGTGTGACCGTGTTCTAGTGAGTGTGACCGTGTTCTAGTGAGTGTGACCATGTGCCAGTGAGTGTGACCATGTTCCAGTGAGTGTGACCGTGTTCTAGTGAGTGTGACCGTGTTCCAGTGAGTGTGATCATGTGTCAGTGAGTGTGACCGTGTTCCAGTGAG
>JAHRHZ010000099.1:39781206-39802244 GCA_024137785.1 Ginglymostoma cirratum
GGAGAATCCGTGATGACAAGGTGTGTATTCTAGACATGAAGAGTGTTCCTTTCTTTCCCAGTCCTGTCAACGATGCAGCTGTCAGTATCCCGAGCAGTCCCATTCTTCTTAAAGAGGCATGTTGCTCCAACCTGGTTAACCTGTCACTGCTCAACCATTAGGAAGGATGGTGCAGATGATAGTCTGATACAGCAGGTTTGGATGACACCAGTGCCTTTCAGACTGGTCTGAAGATTCTGTGCTCAGGGTTTCAAGCCAGAGGATTGAGCACACCATCCTGAGCAACCATTTCGCTGCAGTGCCAAGGGACAGTTGGACTGAGAAAGGTTTTTTTGATTTGACTTTTGTTATTGCACAGTGAGAAGTTTAGTTCTGCCTGCAGTACAGGCAGATCATACCATACAAAGTGCACTAGGAGAATCGAACAGAGTGAGGAATACAATGTTACGGCTGCAGTGAAGGTGAACAAAGAGCGAGATCTATGTTAAGTTTAAAATGTGAGAGGTCCATTCAGAAGTCTAATAACAGCAGGAAAGCAGCTGTTCTTCAATCTCTTATGTTTAAGCTTTTGTATCTTCTGCCTGATGGAAGAGGTTGGAAGAGATTATAACCGGGGTGGGCGGGTCTTTAATGTCGCTGGCTGCCTTTCCATGGCAGCGAGAGGTATAGATGGAGTCCATGGATGGAAGGTTGGCTTGTGTGTTGGTCTGGGCTGTGTTCACAACTCTCTTCAATGTCCTATGGTGCCACCTTTTTGAGTGATGTTAAACTGTACTCGTCTGCATTCTCAGCGGAATGCAAAAGATTCCACAGCACATTCCGAACAGCAGCACGGGACAATTTCCATGTCCTGACCCCAACACCAACATCTCGATAAAAGAGATGATCACATGACGACTGGTGGGAGCTTTCTGTGCACAAATTGGTTGTCGTGTTTTCGATCTTACAAGAGAGTCCTCACTTCAGAAGTACCTGCAAAGCACTTTGGGAAGTGCTGAGGTTGTGAAAGGTGTTACAGAAATGCAAATTTATCTTTCTTTAAGCATCATTAAGGTGCAGCAGTTTATGGTTAAGACAAAGGTCTTTTGGGGTAAATATCAATCCTACTTTTCCAACATAGAGTTGATGTGTCATCGTTTATCCCTAATACTTTAAGTTGTAGAAGGTCAAGCCAAGAAATCTGCTGAGGCAGCACCCAGCAAGCTGAGAGCTTTCCATCAGAAGTTGGAGCTGGATATAAAAACATTTGAGCCACTGAATTTTGCCACCTTAATTAAGAGTCAGTTACCATCCTGTCAATTTGTTTTCTGCGTGGCTTCACAATGCATTTGCTTAATAAGATGATAATTGACCCAATGCATTACAGGATAACAGCGCTGAGGGTCTGTCTGACCTGAAACCATCACACTGCCCTGAAACTGCTCAGTTTTTCACAGCCTCACCTTCACACGCTCCAGCTCAGCCTCAATGCACAAGGTGTGTGTGGGTCATCATATCCATGGGGGATGGGCTACTGCACTGTGCAAATGCACTGATTAGACAAAATGCAATATGGCAGCCGTGCTGCACAGATATGGCCAGTCACTTACACCATAAGACCAGATGATGTGGGGGCAAAAGCAGGCCATTCAGCCCATCAAGTCTGCTCCACCATTCAATGAGATCATGGCCAATCCAATAATCCTCAACTCCACTCTCCAGCCTTTTCCCCACAACCCTTGAGTCTCTTTAAAAAAATCTGTTGATCTCAGCCTTGAATATACTTAATGAGCTAGCTTCTACAGCCCTCTGTTCTGAATAATTCCATAGACAGACTACCCTCTGAAAGTAGAGGCAAAGTGTAACCTGCAGGGTAACTGTGCATTGGGATAGCACTAGAACCGACTGACCTTGTGAGGCTCCGCATGGAGAAACAGACTGAGCTAGACCACACTGGAGTCAAACTCCGCTGAAACACAAACTGGGGGAATGGAAAGCAACATCACAAATGGCACTATCACCAAATTAATGCTTACAATCCCTCAGCAACCCAAAGAGAGCTACCTGTCATTGTCGGGAAGGTGGATGTGCATGGGTTCCCTGAGAGAGAGATTTCTGATGTATCACCTGCATTTCTGTGGAGATGACACAGAGGATCACTTTGGCATTTTATCAAAAATGGAGTTGCTCAATGTCCACTCATTTCAGATTCACTGCAGAGTGCTCTCAAACCCTCAGATATAAAACTAAATTATTCCTGGAACATGAGCATTGTAGGTAAGGTCAATATTAAATCCCCATTTTGAGTGAGGGGCTGAGTCGGCTGTTTCTCACAGCAAGTGGGTGTCGCTGGTACATCCAGCATTTGATACCAAGTCCTAATTGCCCCTGAGCAGATTGGCCATTTCAGAGGGCAGTTAACGGTGAATCACATTGCTGTGGGTCTGGAGTCACATGTAGGCCAGACCGGGTACAGACAGCAGATTTCCTTCCCTGAAGGGCATTATGTACCAGATGAGTTTTAACAACACTAAGTGATCGTTTCATCATTGCCATTCCTTTGACCAGCTTTGCATTGCTCTGTAATTTAATGCTGCCTCTCCTACCCCAGTGTGCAGTTACATTCTGACTCTCTTACAGCTTCACACTAACCAAAAACCGTGCCAGAGGAAACCACATTTCTCCTTTCTCCACCTTGTGCCTGTCCTTTGGGTGGGTTGCATGTTGTCATGGACAGTGCCCACAACTCACTAGGAATGGTGATGCCATTTCAAAACACTTGCAGCAGACATTAAGTGAGAATCTGACAGCTGAGAATGACTGAACAAATTTACTGTGTGACCTGCAACTGCAATAAGGGCTAACGCAGCTTAATAAAGTGAGCAAGCAGTGAGGCTGAAAGATTCAGCACATTTGCTCTTGATCTATTACTGTCTTGTCAGTGAAATGGACTTTTGTCTGGTGCAGAGCTCTGTGGAGTTAAAGGGTTCCTTTAAAAGATATGCCGTCTATTGGGAATGTCAGCCAGAAATATTCAAATTTCTACATGAGTAACAAAGGTATTGTATGTGTGTGTGTGTGTGTGTGTGTGTGTGTGTGTGTGTGTGTGTGTGTGTGTGTGTGTGTGTGTATGTGTGTGTCCGTCCTAGTGCATGTGTACCTGTGCATATATGTGAGTACGTGCGTGTATGTCCATGTATGTGTGCGTATCCCTGTCCCAGTGCATGTACCTGTGCATATGTGTGTGTCTGTGTGTGTGTGTGCGCGTGTGCCTGTGTCTGTATGTCTGTGTATGTGCATCTGTGTGTGTGCACATATCTGTGCATGCGTGTTTGTCCATGTGTATCATCTAAAATTCTCATAATTGCTTTCAAGCACACCAACCCCCCGCCAGAGCTTCATCTCCCCAGCCTGCTCCAGCCCTCTGAGACTCTGAGATCTCCGCACTCCTCCAATCCGGGCCTATTGAACTTTCCTGATTCCCATTGCTTGACTATGTGCAGCCTGTGCCTTCAGCTCCCTGGGCCCTAAACTGAAGAAATGCCTCCCCAACCTCTCCTTCTCTAAGTGCTTTGTCCTCCTTTGCATCTACCTCTGTAACGCAACTTTTGGTCCCAGTATCATTTACTTGATGCCCATCTGTAATCGGCCGCATTGCTGTGGGTCTGGACTGAGCAAAGCCAGGTAGATCAGGAAGCAGATTTCCTTCTGTAAAGGAGGTGAATCTATCAGAGAGGTTTTAACAATAATCAGTAGTCACCATTAGACCAGCTTTTTGTTCAATTAAAATTTTACCATCTGCTGTGAAGTGATTCAAATCCACCTCGCTAGAACATCAGCCCAGGGTTCGGAATACCAGCTCAATGACGATGGGAATGAGTAAGGAACCACATTCCTTGATGTGAAATGCATGTTGTTGTTGTACTGTGCCTGTGCATATGTGGGGGTCTGGCTTTGAATCCTGCCATGGTAGATGGTGGTATTTAAATTCAATAATAAAAAAAAATTGGGAATTAAGAGCGTAATGAAACCATTAGCAATTGTTGTAAAACCCCATCCAGTTTGCTAATGTCCTTTAGGGAAGGAAGCTGCCCTGGACTTGTCTGGCCTCCATGTGACTCCAGACCCACAGCAATGTGGGTGACTCTTAACCGCCCTCTGGGCAATTAGGAATGGACAATAAATGCTGGGCCCAGTGATGCTCCCAACACATGAATGAATTAAAATAGAATCTGTTCATGGGAGTCTGTCCCTGCACATTCCTTTGGCTTCACCTGGAGGTGCAGGGTTCTGATCTTACTTAACGCAGATTCACCAAAGTTGTTGGCATTGCTTTATCTCTGGGCATCACAGGATATAAGTATGGCTGTTAGGGCCGTGCCCTCCTCATTGCCCTTGTGCTGGTCTGGGTAAGCTGTCTATTCCAATACCAGTGTCTGGCTTGTGCTGGTAACACATCAGCCACAATGTGATGTTTCTGGAGTCACACGGAGGTCAGACTTAGTGCGTATGGCAGATTTCCTTCCCTGAAGGGAATCAGTCAACCAGCTGGAGCTTTATGACAATCCAACAGTTACATGGGATTGAGACTATCTTCTTATTGCAGCTGTACTCAACAAACTGAGTTGAAATTCTCCTACAGTCATGTTGGGATTTGCTACATTCTTTTTTTTTAGAATTAGAATCCCTACAGTCTGGAAACAGGCCCTTCGGCCCAACAAGTCCACACCGAACCTCGGAGTATCCCGACCACACCCGTCCCCTTGTAACCCACCTAATTTACACATCGCTGAACACTATGGGCAATTTAGCATGGCCAATCCACCTAAACTGCACATCTTTGGATTGTGGGATGAAACCGGAGCAAACCCACGCAGACACAGGGAGAACATGCAAACTCCACACAGACAGTCACCCGAGGCTAGAATCGAACCTGGGTCCCTAGCACAGTGCTAACCACTGTGCCACCGTGCCGCCCTTGAGTCATTATTCCTGGGGGTGAGGCTGCTAGTTCAGCAACCAATGAGGGGGCAACTTTATTGAGACACAAAATTCTTCAGGGGCTTGGCAGGGCATATATAGAGAGGTTGTTTCCCCTTGTGGGAAAGTCTCAGACCCGAGGGCAGCAAAGAAGTCGCACATTTAAGACAGAGATGAGAAGGTATTTCTTCTTTCAGTGGGGAGTAATCTGTGGGATTCTTTAGCACACAGGGCTGTCGAGGCTGGGTCACTGAGTACATTCAAGGCTGAGACAGATTGATATATAATTGGTAAGGGGGGAATCAAGGGTTATGAGGAAAAAGGTAGGAAAGTGGAGGAGATGATGATCTGATCAGC
The DNA here is from genome assembly GCA_024137785.1 of Ginglymostoma cirratum. Classification (NCBI taxonomy): domain Eukaryota; kingdom Metazoa; phylum Chordata; class Chondrichthyes; order Orectolobiformes; family Ginglymostomatidae; genus Ginglymostoma; species Ginglymostoma cirratum. The sequence goes on from JAHRHZ010000099.1 coordinate 39,786,523, forward strand.
CATGGTCCTATTGAATGGTGGAGCACACTCGATGGGTTGAATGGCCTACTTCTGCTCCCACATCATATGTCACAATCACCAACACAAGCACATTCCCTGCTGATCCAGGGATTTTATAGACTGTAGTGGTACCTGGCATATTCATCAGCCGACAACTTCAATCAACAGAGATGGTCTTTTTGTGACTCCCTGGAGCTTTCTATAAAGACGTTGTCTGCAAAGTATCCCTTTTTTACACTGGTGAATGGCCCTCTATTTAATTAGGGATTATGTTGGAGAGGAGCTGATGTGTGAACCACTTGGCAGCTTCTCTGATCTCGCTGCTTTCTCACTAGCGTCTTGCTACTTGTGAATTCCTCGCTGCATCGTAAGACCGCAGGAGTTACTGAGACGGATTTCATTGATTAGAGTGACATTATAACAAGAATTCAGGCGTGCTCATTTCAGTGTATCTGTGGTAAGGTGGGGAGGGGAGAAGTATGTGTGCTAGCATTGCCCTGTACAATCATCTTAGTGCTGAGACCTGACACTTCCATGATAGCACTCCTTACTTTGCAACTGACCATATTTTGATAGATGGGGAGAAATGGCAGCTTCCATCAGGATCAGTACTTGGGTCCTGGCTGTTCACAATAAATATTGCTACCATGTCAACAAACATCCGCTCCCTCCACCACCGACACTCAGTAGCAGCGGTGTGTACCATCTACAAGATGCCCTGCAGAAATTCACCAAAGATCCTCAGACAGCACCTTCCAAACCCACGACCACTTCCATCTAGAAGGACAAGGGCAGCAGATACATGGGAACACCACCCCCTGCAAGTTCCCCTCTGAGCCACTCACCATCCTGACTTGGAAATAATTCGCTGTTTCTGCAGTGTCACTGGGTCAAAATCCTGGAATTCCCTCCCTAAGGGCATTATGGGCCTACCTACCTATGAGTCGTGTTGGCCATAGCTTCAACCACACAGAGAACTGACACAAGGCTCGCAAAGCTTTGCCTGTTGGATAAGCTCCAGAGAAGGTTCGATGGGTACAGTTGAGGGTAAACAGGCCTTGCCTCTGACACTGCCACCTCTCCTGTCAGTGCTGAAACCTCAAGGGGTGCAGGCAGTGGTCCAGTCAAAGCGAGTAAGAACCTTCATTTCTACACCTTTTGAAAATCGTAATTTTTTTTTAGCTCTGGAAATTAAAAACCAGCAGCAGTTAACATGACAGTGAAACTGTAATGGCCCCCAGGTGTCAAGTATGACTCAGAAGAAGGGTCCCGACCCGAAACATCAGCTTTCCTGCTCCTCTGATGCTGCCTGGCCTGCTGTGTTCCTCCAGCTCCACACTGTGTTACCTCTGACTCCAGCATCGGCAGTTCCTACTATCTCTGACTCAGTGTCAAGGCTGTGGGTTCGAGCCCCCTCCCCCCATTTCAGCAACTCGAGCACATGACACTGAGTGATCGTGTCTTGTGGCACTGAGCCAGTACCCCACTATCAGTGCTGTTACCATTGGGAACGGTGATTTGAACCGAGAATTCATTATTCCCTCATGGTGATATTCAAAAAAAATGAATGTCTTCCTCCATGTTTTATCACTCAATCAATAGCCAAGTCATTTTGAACAGTTCGAGAAATAGAAAAGAAGTAGGAATAACATTGTGGAGGAGCAAATTACTGCAGATGCTGGAATCTGTACTGAAAACTAAAAATGCTGGAAATCACAGCGGGTCAGGGAGCAGCAGTGGAGAGAGAGCAAGCTAACGTTTCGAGTCCAGGTGACTCTTCATCACCTTTGAAGAGTCAGCTAGATTCAAAACGTTAGCTTGCTCCTTCTCCACTGCTGCTGCCTGACCTGCTGTGATTTCCAGCATTTTTTTGTTTTCAATAGGAAAGTAGCATTACAAGGAAAACTAACAACTCACAAAGAGGAGAAATGTAACTTGTTGCAATACTTCAATGAGTTTTCAAATGCACAACTAGCAGTCCATTCAGTACACTGGTCTCTGATCCTAAATGAGTCGTGTTGGCCTTTTGGCTTACTTATGATTGGTTGGCACAATTGCAAAGTGCTCATTCTATAACAAACAGAAGTATGAAATCTACAATTCACTTCGCCTCCCTCTCTGGGCATGCCGCATACATCTCACTTACCCTCATGCCCAGTTCAATATTCTCTCCGCCATAAATCTCCATGCCAGGATCAAGAAGACCAATTTCTCCAAAGTACTCGCGATGAACCACAAACGAACAGCCAATCATTGCAGGGGTCCTGCCGTGCGCAAAAAGAGGGGACAGAAATGTGATTCAGAATCATCAGGAGACAACGCTGAATGAATGTAACACACAAAGGATGGACTATTTGCACAGGGTTGCAGTGAACATAAATGAGCAGATTGGAACCAAATGGATAGCCCTTTCAAAGGGCTGGCATTGGCATATGGGGCTGAATAGCCTTCAGTGTTGCATGTTTTGGTGACCCAACAGAATTCAACTGATGCATATCATTTCCAAATTACAGACAGTCTGAGCCGGTGTACGTCACAGTTGGGTCTAAAAAGCAAGTATTATATAAATACAGAGATTGCTGATAAATGCCCAGCAGGTTCACTTGTAGATTTACAGAACATGAAGTGGAACTGAGAATGAAAGTATCCTTTTTCCCTAAGTTTCTTCTCGGTACGTTTCTTCCACAGGATATTTATTTTGCATGAATCAGTTCTGATCTTCCTCATGAATCCATTCAAAATATTAGAGTTCAGTTTTCAAACCACATGATTGCCTATCTCAACTCAGAGGATGGTCAAAAATCTTTAAACACTGTAATCCCAATAGTTATCTTGCCCCAGTCTCTTTCATTCTAAGATTCAGAACTCAAATTGAAAAGATACAGCCTTTGTTTTCAATAGAAAATCAAGTGTTGAAATCTTTGATGTGATTCAAATTTTGATCGTGATTAAGATTAGAATAACCTTACTTGAGGAAGAAAAACATGTCAAGTACAAAGAAAAGAAGAAATAAAAGCCAACTTGCATTTCCATAACTCATTTTTCACAACCTTGGGATCTCCCAAAGCTCTCTGCAGCTACTTCTGAAGGAATGCATGATTGTGATAACGGTCTGATTCACCCAGTCACGGCACAGTCCTAACTGCATTGAAGACAAGCGATGATTAATTTTTGATCTGGTATGAAGTCGCAGTGGCCTTACTCTCTCACAAGAGAGAGGCACAACTGATGGTGGCTTAATCTGAAGGTCACCACACTGTTGACAAGGGGAGCCCTTCATAGTAACCTCAACCAGTGTGGGAACTGAGCCCACACTCTGGGTATTGCTCTGTAGTGCAGACCTTCTGCAAGCCAACTGACCTAACCATCCCCCATTCTGATGATGCTTGAATCAGCTGTACAGGAACAGGCCATTTGTCTTCTGTGGACAATGTTGCTGTTATGCTCCTCAAGATTCTTTGTACCTTACTTCATCTCACCCTATCAGCATCTCCCAGGGGCGGGGGTGGGGGTGCGGGTCAGGTAATACTGGTACCAAAGAAACATAGGAACGGGAATAGGCCATTCAGCCCCTTGAACCTGTTTCACTATTCAATGTGATCATGGCTGGTCTGTAGTCTGACTCCATACACCTACTTTTGGCTCACATCCCTTCATACTTCTGCTCAACAAAAGCCTCTTCAACATGAGCTTTCTCCCACACTCTTCTTCATCTTACACAGCCAATATCTTCTCTTCCTTTCTCCATCATGTGTTAATCCAGATTCCCCTAAATATAATGATACCATTCAGCTAGGCAGTATGGAGGGGAAGTAGTAATGGTAGAATGGTAAGATCACTGGACTAGCCACTCCCAGCCCGAGTCTGCTGTTCATGGGCTGAGATCCCACCACAGCAAATGGTGAAACTTAAGTTCAGTAAATAATCTGGAATGTTAAAAGCAATCCCATAATTCACTGTTTTAAAGCAAGCTGGTTCACTAACATCCTGTGGGAAGGAAACTAGCCAGCTTTACCAAATCTCCAGACCCACAGTAATGTGGTTGACTCTCAACTGTTCCCTGGGCAATTAGGGATGGGCAATAGATGCATCTCTGATGACCTGGAGCAGGACTCAAGCTCAAAGCTTCAGGAGCAGAGCGGGACACTATCCACTGCTCTACAACACGAGCTATTCCCAGGTCTATCCCTGTCAAAACGAACCCCAATTGTTTTGTCGACTTGTATGTAGCCTGTGTCACTTTCAAGCAGTGATTTGTGGTTCTGTACCCCTGGATTCCTCTAGAATCCCTACAGTGTGGAAACAGGCCCTTTGGCCCAACAAGTCCACACCGAACCTCGGAGTAACCCAACCACACCTGTCCCCTTGTAACCCCGCTAATCTACACATCCCTGAACACTACGGGCAATTTAGCATGGCCAATCCACCTAACCTGCACATCTTTGCACTGTGGGAGGAGACCGGAGCACCCGGAGGAAACCCACGCAGACACGGGGTGAATGTGCAAACTCCACACAGACAGTCACCCGAGGCTGGAATCGAACGTGGGTCCCCGGTGCTGTGAGGCAGTAGCGCTAACCACTGAGCCACCATGCTGCCATTCTTTGCTTTTAAGCTTCATTTAACTGAGACCATGGCTTTCTTAATTTTCCAAACAAAACACTCCAACCCGCACCTACTGGTATTGCAATACCTTCATCAATCACATACTCATCCTGCAAAGTTTATCTATGCATTCTTGAGTTTTGCTACTTTGTTTCTCCTTTTCGTTAATTGCCTTCCACAAAATTTGATGCTGTCCGCGGATTTAGAAAAAGCATCTCAGATTCCCTAAAGTGTGAAGATCAATGATTATGCTATTGATCTGGATGCAATAATGCCTCCCTTAGGGCAGGCGTGGACTCGATGGACTGAATGGACTGCTTCCACACTGTAGGGATTCTATGATTCTAAGAACTTCAGGCTATTTTGTATATAACCCACACCCTGCATTTGGATTTGCAGTTTGCTTACTCCCCATTCCGCACCACACAGACTGCTCTTAGTCAACTGTTTGCCAATGCAGTACTTTCCCACTGGCTTCATGATAATCTAAGGAAGTTACATTGTGTTGCTGTCTGCTTTCTGTAATTGCTTCAAAGAATTAAGTCCAGTTGGCCAAGCCTGACCTTGAATGCAGATTCTTCCTTGTTAGATAGAGTCTTAAGAGCTGTACAGCACAGAAACAGACCCTTCGGTCTGAACTGTCCATGCTGACCAGATATCCCAAATTAATCTAGTTCCATTTACCAGCACTTGGCCCATATCCCCCTAAACCCTTCCTATTCACATACCCATCCAGATACCTTTTAAATGTTGTAATTGTACCAGCCTCCACCACTTCCTCTGGCAGCTCATTCCATACACACACTACCCTCTGTGTGAAAATGTTCCCCCTTACGTCCCTTTTCAGTCTTTCCCCTCTCACCTCAAACCAACGCCCCTCTAGTTTTGGACTCCCCCACCCTAGGTAAAAGACCTTAGCTAAATGAACAGTTTCCAGACGTTTCTCTGTGATGTCTTGAAACAAAGATTCTGATCACTGATGTGAAACTAACTGGGATGTAGTTCCCTGCGTAACAATCCATCCCACTTTTTAACTCAAGGATGAATGTTAGCTGTCTGACTGTAGCCACTGAAGCACTCAGGGTGTTTTCACCGTGTTAAAGTACTGATATAAATGAAGGCTGGTGTTGCAATTATATGATACCATCAATTACTCACTCAGTCTACTTGGCACCGTTAAAAATTTCTTTCTCCCCTCTCCCTTTCTCTTTCTGTCTTGCCCACTAATGACCATGAAACAAAATAAGAAATTCCGGATTTCAGGCTATAAATGCCCTCGCTGTAGCAGTAACAAATGGAGCACAGATGGTGTAATCTCCAGACACAGTAGCGAGAAAAGGGTTTCTGTTATTAAACATTCTGCTGCAGTTCTTCTCGAAAAGAATACATTAACCAAACTCCAAAACGCCGCTACTTTGAGAAGTAATAGACAACAGAGATGTTGAGCTAATGGGTTGTGTTCATTGTCTTAGCACGGCTTAGTTGGTTGTGTTCTTACGTCTGACTTTGAGAATTGGAAAATTGAGCACAAAATTGAGGCTGAGACTGCCCGTGCATTACTGAGGGAGTGCTGTCCTGCCAGTGAAACTTGCTGGAACCTGACAGTTTCCTTTTGGCTAAACCTGAGTTGCGTTGAGTTTTGGAGGGATTTCTCCAGCAAGGCCCCAGTGAAATTTCTTGCTGTAACTTAAGCTCGGAGTGTTATTGTTGAGGAGGTGCTGGTAGTAGTGATGGTAATGTCATTAGACTGGGACTCCAGAACCTCAGGCTACAGTTTTGGGGGACACAGGTATCAATCCCACCAAGGCAGATGGTTAAAAACTGAATTCAATAAAATCCGAAATAGAGAACTGGCATCATGATGAACCTGAAACCGTTATTTGTTGTAAGAATGCCATCAGGTACAATAATCTCCCTTAAGGAAGGAACTCTGACTTCTTTATCTGGTCTGGACTACATGTGACTCCAGTCCCAATGCAAAAGGGTTGACTCTCAACTGTCCTCTGAGCAATTGGCGACAGGCAATGAATGCTGGCCCAGCCAATGACACCCATATCCTGCCAATGAAAAATGGCTACTACCCACCCCATGCCACCCGTTACATTGAATCCCGCCCGAGTTACCATGTGCTGATCTCAGGACAATTCACCACTCAGCAGATATCAGCCACATGACCACACCCCTTCCAATCACACCATCTTCATACAATTGATGTTCATTGAGAGACAGGATTGGAAGATGTTGGAGAAGGGGAAGATGGTTCCCCAACAGGGACCTGGAGGTCCTGGTGGAAGGGGAGGTAGGTTGAGGGGTGGCACAAGGTGCAGGGGTGAGATTGACGTCAGACACTCTCCCTTGACTGAGGACTGCTGCAGCCACAAGGCATGCTGCTTGGTTCACTGATCGCACTGATGTACAAGGCAAGGCAAGGCAAGGCAAGGCAGGGCAGGGCAGGGCAGGGCAGGGCAAGGCAAGGCATGGCAAGGCAGGGCAAGGCAGGGCAGGGCAGGGCAAGCCAAGGCAAGGCAGGGCAAGGCAGGGCAGGGCAAGGCAGGGCAAGGCAAGGCAAGGCAGGGCAGGACAAGGCAGGGCAGGGCAAGGCAGGGCAGGGCAAGGCAGGACAAGGCAAGGCAAGGCAGAGCAGGACAGGGCAGGGCAAGGCAGGGCAGGGCAGGGCAGGCCAAGGCAGGGCAGGCCAAGGCAGGGCAGGGCAAGGCAGGGTGGGGATGCTGCTATGAGGATGCAGGTGGGTGCTCACTGAAGGAGTGCTAAGGGAGTGAGTGAGCAGGCCAGAGATGCAGCCTGGCCTAGTCTGTCAGCTGCCTGTCCGTCCCTGTGCACCATCTCGCTACAGCTGCCTCTCGATGGTACCTGCTGCTGTAGCGAGTGTCTGTACCTCCCAGTGGCCTATACTGTGGGTCTATACCTCCCTGCGGCCTGCACTGCGGGTCTATACATCCCAGTGGCCTATACTGTGGGTCTATACCTCCCTGCGGCCTGCACAGCGGGTCTATACCTCCCAGCAGCCTATACTGTGGGTCTATGCCTCCTGAGGCCTGCATTGTGGGTCTATAACTCCCAGTAGCCTATATGTGTGTCCATACCTCCCAGCGGCCTATACTGTGGGTCTATACCTCCCAGCGGCCTATACTGTGGGTCTATACCTCCCAGCGGCCTACACTGTGGGTCTATACCACCCAGCAGCCTGCACTGCGGGTCTATACCTCCCAGTGGCCTATACTGTGGGTCTATACCTCCCAGCAGCCTGCACTGCGGGTCTATACCTCCCAGTGGCCTATACTGTGGGTCTATACCTCCCAGCGGCCTGCTCTGTGGGTCTATACCTCTCACCAGCCTATACTACGGGTCTATACCTCCCAGCGGCCTATAATTTGGGTCTATACCTCCCAGCGGCATTCACTGTGGGTCTATACCTCCCATTGGCTATTAGAGAGGTGCCATGATGGTTCTGAGGAGTTGGTAGATACTGGATGCCAATGTCCATGGGCAAAGTGTTTGAACATAAGAGCATTAGAAATAGGAGCAGGAGTAGGCCATCCGGCCCATGAAGCCTGCTCCACCATTCTATGAGATCATGGCTGATCTTTTTGTGGACTCAGCTCCACTTTACCGTCCGTTCACCATAACCCTTAATCCCTTTACTGTTGAGAAACCTATCTATCCTTGCCTTACAAATTTTCAATGGGATAGCCTCAACTGCTTCACTGGACAGGGAATTCCACAGATAAAGCTGCTGCCTGCAGATCGAGCCCTGAGCTGTAGCTTAGTGAAATGTAATATTGGGGCTCTGCAGAGGGAGCAGCAAGCTTAATGCACAGGTACGCACTGTGGATTCCAAGTCAAATATTCTCGATGTTTATTGTTTGGCACATTTAATAAGATAGAAAGCTGCATATTAATGAAGAGATTGGACCATCGACAATGTCTCTAACGAGCTTTAGCAAGTTGGTGAGGTCTCTTCTGGAGCACTGTGTCCAGTTCTGGTCGCCCTGTTATAGGAAGGATATTATTAAATTGGAGAAGGTTCAGAAATGATTTACCAGGGTGTTGCTGGGAATGGAGAGTTTGACGTGGGCTCAAACTTTTACTGGAGTGTAGGAGGTTGAGGGGTGACCTTACAGAGGTTTATAGAATCAGGAGGGGCATAGATAAGGTCTATAGTAAGGGTCTTTTCCCAAGGGTGGGGAGTCCAAAACTTGGGGGCATAGGTTTATTGTGAGATGGGAAAGATTTAAAAAGGGCATGGGGGGGTAACTTTTTCACACAGACAGTAGTTCACGTGTGGAATGAGCTGCCAGAGGAAGTGATGGGTGCAGGTACAGTTACGAAGTTTAAAAGACATTTGGATATGTTCATGAATACGTAAGGTTTGGAGGGATATGGGCCAAACGCAGTCAAGTGGGACTAATTTAGTTTGGGAACATGATCAGCGTGGACTGGTTGGACCAAACGGTATGTTTCCATGTTGTATGACTCTGTGGCTCCATAATTTCAATCCCCCTTAACATGTGACTCACCACTGTCTAGTCAGAATCTCCTCCGGGAATTGCAAGTTCAATTCCTGCACTGGCTGAGGTCACCTTCTCAACCTTTCCCCTTGCCTGAGGCGTGGTGACCCTTAGGTCAAACCACCAGCAGCTGTCTCTCTCACTATTGAGAGAGTGGGACGACGGTAACTTTACATTGTGATACTATTCCTTGTCTCCGGTAATATCTAAACATGCAATGTTGCTGCATTTTTTCCATTGGAGAGAGATCCTTCTCATTGCTGAATAACCACAGAGGTAAGGAATATTTGATATTTTATATTCTGTATCTACAGCAACAGCATGTATAAAACCACATGCATCATCATATAATCTTCCAATGTGCTTCTCCACAGTCCTTAAAATAATTAACTGTGAACCATATAAATAGATACCAGGAATATTGGTCCAAGGCTTCATTGAAGAGATAGGTTTTTGAGGGAGAAGAGAGAAGTGGAAAGGTTTTAGGAAGGGTGTTTCAAAGCTGGGTCAGTATTAAACCAGACTACCTCATAATGTGGAGACAGTAAGGAATGCAGATGCTGGAAGCTAGAGTCAATAAATGTGGAGCTGGAAAAGCACAGCAGGTCAGACAGCATCCGAGGAACAGGAAAGTCAATATTTTGGGCCAAAACCCTTGGTCCTGATGAAGGGTTTCAGCCAGAAACATTGCCTTTCCTGCTCCTCGGATGCTGTCTGGCCTGCTGTGCTTTTCCAGCTCCGTGTTTATTGACTCCACCTCATAACCTGGCTGATATGGAATGTGAAGGCATCCAGAAACTGTTGTATCATTGCGTTCATCTGCTCCTGAAGTCTTCAACAAACGACTGGGCCAATCAAGTGATTGTGTTGTCAGTCAGAGACACCCAACTCCAAACCAATGGCCAGTGTCAGGGCAGCAAAGTGAGAAAGCCTTGTGTTGATGTCATGTCTTTCACAACTTCAGGGCATCTCAAACCTCTTCACAGCCGATGAAGTACTCCTTTAAGCTTCATCATATTAAAATGTAGGAAACACAGCAGCCAATTTCCACACAACAAAATCACGCACAGCAAGATCCCAAAAATAGCAACAAGATACACTACAAAATATGGTGATTCACATCAGAGGGTTGTGTCCCTCATGCAGACTATGAGCAGAGATGTGCTGCTGAGGCTGTATAAGGCTCTGGTCAGACTTCATTTGGACTATTGTGAGCAGTTTTGGGCCCCGTATCTAACGAGGGGTGTGTTGGCGTTGGAGGGGGTCCTGAGGAGGTTTACAAAAATGATCCCAGGGTTGAAGGACTTGTCATATGAGGAGCAGTTGAGGACTCTGGGTCTGTACTTTGATGGAGTTTAGAAGGATGAGGTGGGATCTGATTGAAACTTATAGGACACTGACAGGCCTGGATGGAATGGACATGGAGAAGATGTTTCGACAGTAGGACAGACTGGGACCCGAGTGCGCAGCCTCAGAGCGAAGGGGAGACCCTTTAGAACTGAGATGAGAAGAGGGCAGGAGAATGGTGTTGAGAAAAATATCAGCTGTAATCAAATGATGGAGCAGACTCGATGGGCCGAATGGCCTAATTTTGCTCCTGTATCTTAAGGTTTAATAACAGGGGGCTCCACACTTTGACTGACCATCAGTGTGTGAGCAAATCCTGACCCGAGATTGGGGCTATCACTGCAACACCCTTCAGAATGTTTTAACATTTGTTGTGTTTGCTGGAGCAAAAGGTAGGAAAAAAAAAGGAATCTTTTAATCCTCAGTGGAGACATCATTCATCTCAGCAAGCACAAAACAGTCATCAGAAACATTGAAAGAAAACACAGTGGGTCTGATGTGAAATTTGCCTGCGAGCACATTTTCTCACTGAGTAATGGGATATGAACGGATTGACAACACAGGCCAGTTCAACCTGCATTGCCAAACTGCTCAGAAAAGGGTTGCAGCCAACTGCCATAGACAAATCTATGAGGAAAGATGAACTGCGATCTCAAAGCGATGCACAGAGGGCTAGCCAGAAGGACTTTAGTTAATGCACAGTAAAAAGAATGCCTCGCATTTATCTAGTCCCTTTCATGGCCATTAGACCTTTCATTGCGCATTACAGCCAATGTAATAATTTTGTATCGTAGTCACAGTCACAATGTCAGAAATGGGAGAGTTAACTTTGAGTACAAGAAGCTGCCACAAACAGCAATGCGATTGCAGCCAGAAAATCTGTTCTCTGATCTCGATTAAGGGTTACATATTAGCCTTGGGAAACCTCCAGCAATTCTCTTCAAAGTACAGCCATACAATCTTTTTCATCCACTTTAGAAACATAAAACATAGATAATAGGAACAGGTGTAGGCCATTCAGCCCCTCGAGCCTGCTCTACCATTCGATGTGACAGTCCCAGCATGGCTAGGCACTTAAGAAAGACTACAATGATTGAACTTTTAGCATGTTTTAAAATTTTTTGACTTAATATTAAGTGTGACTGTAATGTTTAGCTTTTAACTTTGTTCCTTATTTCTTTCTACCTTGTTCTTACGTTTTTGTAACCAGGTATTTGTATGTAAGACAGCATCGCGTGTGAAACTTTTCACAGGACTCCTGTACTTTTGTACTGAGTACACATGGAAACAAAGTCCAAGTCTAGAAGATCACAGCTGATTATCCAATGCAGTGCCCTGTTCTTATATTCTCCCCCATACCCTCTGACCCCTTTAGCCCTGAGAACTATACCTAACTCCTTCTCGAAAACATTCAATGTTTTGACCTCAACTCCTTTCTGTGGCAGAGAATTCCACAGGCTCCCCACTCTCTGGATGAAGACATTTCTCTTCAACCCCATTTTAAACAGCCTGCTGTGCAGGATCCTGGGTTGAATGTCTTAGCTAGCCGTACAGCATTTTCTCAGTGTGAGGACCCTAGGTCTGGACTTGATGGAGTTTAGAAGGAAGAGGTGGGATCTGACTGAAACTTACAGAATACTGAGAGGCATGGAGAAGATATTTCCACTAGTTGGAGAGACTAGGACCCAAGGGCACAGCCTCAGATTGAAGGGGACACCCTTTAGAACTGAGATGAGGAGGAATTTCTTCAGCCAGAGGGTGGTGAATCTGTGGAACTTATTGCCTCAGAGGGCTGTGGAGGCCAAATCATTGAGGGTGTTTATGACAGAGATAGGTAGGCTCTTGATTGGTAAAGGGATCAAGCGTTACAGGGAGTGGGCAGGAGAATTGGGTTGAGAAACATATCAGCTGTAATCAAATGGTAGAGCAGACTTGATGAACCAAATGGCCTAATTCTGTTCCTGGATCTTATGGTCTAATGACAGGGGGCTCCACACTTCGACTGACCATCAGCGCATGAGCAAATCCTAGTCCTCTGTACTTTGTGCCTCTCTTCAGGATCTGGGGTCAGACTTCAACCCCCACGTCTCTGATTCAGAGGGGAAAGTGTTACTAACCAAATCAAAGCTGACACAGTGCACAAAAGCAGAATAAATAAAATATTACCACCCAGGTGCTGGGAACGGACTGGGGTTTTCATCAAAAATAACTGTTTTCATGTTTTTCTAGGAGCTATCACCCACTTATTCTAAAATAGCTACTCCAGTTGAAGCATTGGAACACCAAGCATTTTCGTTTTTAACAGTGAAAGGTTTATCACAAAGTTTTTCCCAGCTGGAAAAAAAACAGAAATGGCTGATTTCATGTTTTCAGTATCGTAAAATCATTGAATAGTCACAACACAGAAACAGGCCATGACATGAGGTAGCAAGACATCATATACTGAAGGGTTCAATAAATGTTCATTATCACTATGGTATTTATATTGTATATTGTAGTCACAGGGTCTTCTATGTCTGTGCTCAAGCTATGCAAATAAAATATATTGTAGCATGCTTCCCTTAGCTTGTCACACTTAAAGAGGATAGAGCTCAGGAAGATGGAGACTGAGAGCTTTCTACTATTCTGCTCTGCCATAATATGCTAGTGATGCCTCATCGAATACCGCCTGTGAGGTATAACACCAGGGTGCTGATGTGGTCTCTCTGTAAGAGCAGTTGAACTGGTCTCAATCCCCTCCCTCTCTCCACAGCCTGTAACTGTTGTTTTTTTCCCTTCAGGTGTTTGTCCTTTTTGTCTTCAAATAATGATCTAATTCCATTCCAAGAGACACAATTGAATCTGCCTCCACAACGCTCTCAAGTAGATAATTCAGATCCTAATGACTTACTGATTAAAAAAGTAGGGAAATCAGGAGAAGAAAACGGATCTTTTTCGATTGGAAGGAAGGAGAAAATGTTAGTTAGGCATGGTTTTAAAAGTGTGTATGTTTGAAACAACAAGGACTGTAGATGCAGGAAGCCAGAGCCTATAGGTATGAGGCTGGAAAAGCACAGCAAAGCATCTGAGGAGCAGGTAAGTCAATGCTTTGGGCCGAAATCCTTCATCAGGACTGTTCGAGCATCTGGGACTCAACATCTAACGGGTCTAAGACACGGTGGAATTGGAAGGGATGTGTCTGGAGCACAGTTTGGAGACCTCCCCCACCGCCCAGCCCTGTGATCACTGGTGCCTGAGTTAAGTTGTTAATGTGAGTTACAACCTCCCATTGTGTTCAGTTATCCATCCAACATCAAACAAACTCTTCCTCTATTTGCAGGAACTGTTGACATTGGTAGTCATCATTCTACTTGCCGCACTGTAACAGTGCAGTAATTAGCCTGCCACTTAATTAGAAATATACTACAGATGAATCACTAATCTCCTCCGAATCAACCATCACTCAGTGGTTCAATATTGTTGGAAAGAAAGGTATGATGCTGAATCCTATTACAAAAGATTACAACAATTTATGAATTAGGAGAAAAGGATGTCAAAGGTCAACATTGATAGGCATTTGGTACACTTGCCTTTATTGGTCAATGCATTGAGTACAGGAGTTGGGAGGTCATCTTGCAGCTGAACAGGACATTGGTTAGGCCAGTTTTGGAATACTGTGTGCAATTCTGGCCTCCCTGCTATAGGAAAGATGCTGTGTTTGACACTTTATATGATTCTGTGATTGGGTAGCACTTTCTGGACAATCTTGAAAGTGCTCATAGCTAGACTAACAAGCAATTTGAGTTAATCAGTCAAGCTCATAAGGGTCATTTACATTTGCTGGGAGTGACGTACATTCAGATGCAGAGCCAGAATGCCAATGGAACATTTTGCCCTACCTACTCAAGAAATCACAAAAGGTTTCAAGGATTTATTTATTCCCAAGTGCACAGATATGTTAGATATCTATCCGAATCAAAAGCCGTATATCAGACACTGGACATACGCTGCTAAAAGAAGCAATTCAACAAAATTAAACAATTGACTAAGATTTTGGTCATACGGATGACAAATCAGTTGGTGAGATGATGCTGTAAATTCAACAGAGAGCAGTAACATATGATACAGACAGCTGAAGAGAAAGTAAATCCAGCAGTTAACTTTCGAATATTAAATATTTGAATCAAAACAGAAAACACTAGAGAAACTTGGTTGGTCTGTGGAGGGAGAAACAGAGTTAATGTACTGAGATAACAAGGTGTGGAGCTGGATGAACACAGCCGGCCAAGCAGCATCATAGGAGCAGGGAAGCTTGACGTTTCGGGCCTGGAGTCCAAGTTGACTCTTCAGAGGCACAGTGGCTCAGTGGTTAGCACTGCTGCCTCACAACACCAAGGACCTGGGTTTGATCCCACCCTCGGGTGACTGTGTGGACTTTGCACATTCTCCCCGTGTCTGCGTGGGTTTCCTCTGGGTGCTCTGGTTTCCTCCCACAGTCCAAAGATGTGCAGGCTAGGTGGACGGGCCATGCTAAATTGCCCTTAGTGTTCAGGGATGTGTAGATTAGGGGGATGGATCTGGGTGGGATGCTCCGAGGGTCGGAGTCAACTTGTTGGGCCAAAGGGTCTGTTTCCACACTTTAGGGATTCTAATTTGGAGAACAGGACAGTTGCCATTTGTCACGTACAACATCTGAACTGGTCCGAGTTGGGAATGTTGGCCAATAGTGGGTTACTTGTAAAAAATTCTGTTTTCATAATTTACAGAGTTTCTAAGTTAGATGTTGACTTCTAACTCTTCCATATGTC
Source organism: Ginglymostoma cirratum (assembly GCA_024137785.1). NCBI lineage: Eukaryota > Metazoa > Chordata > Chondrichthyes > Orectolobiformes > Ginglymostomatidae > Ginglymostoma > Ginglymostoma cirratum. The sequence goes on from JAHRHZ010000099.1 coordinate 39,801,791, forward strand.
AGTGTCAGGTTCTGTTCAACAATTGGTTCCATAAAGAAACTTGGGATGTCTTTAAAACATTATGGGTACAATACATGTTGTTGTTGGTGTACTTGGCCCTCAGGATCATTGCTCTGTAGAGCTGAATACTTAAGGCAGACTATTTACTTCCCTCAGAGATAAAAGGTACTGCAGATGCTGGAGAATCCAAGATAACAAGGCATGGGGCTGGATGAGCACAGCAGGCCAAGCAGCATCATAGGAGCAGGAAAGCTTGACGTTTCGGGCCTAGACCCTTCATCAGAAATGGGGGAGGGGAAGAGGGTTCTGAAATAAATAGGGAGAGAGGGGGAGGCGGATAGAGGATGGATAGAGGAGAGGATAGGTGGAGAGGAGGCAGACAAGTCAAAGAGGCGGGGATGGAGCCAGTAAAGGTGAGTGTAGGTGGGGGGGGTAGGGAGGAGATAGGTCAGTC
>JAHRHZ010000099.1:39802644-39822775 GCA_024137785.1 Ginglymostoma cirratum
GTTGGATCCGGAGGTTGGTGGGGTGGTACGTGAGGATGAGGGGGATTCTCTTTTGGTTATTATTTCCCTCTCTGAATCTAGTTCCCACAGCTGTCCCTGTCTGCTTTGGAGAGAATATATGCAGTTTTTTTTTACGATGAATAGCCTGAATCAATTTGATTTATTTTACAATAATGGATTTTTTTCTTCATACTCTTCTGGTTTGAAATCCAATTTTTGTTTCTATGTCCCACGACACGTTGAATGTCATAGCAACTAAGTGGATTTAAATATTTAGCCAGATAACTAGCTGAGCTGCAGAAATACAACAATGTGCTACATTTCGATCTGATTTTCAAAGATAGAAGATGGATTTTCTGTGAAGGATTGCTGCTTAGTCTGTACACATGGCGGTGAGCTAAAATGTTATTTGTATAATCCCCATATTCATCATCATTGAAAACCAACTGCAGCAATATACATGGTCAGCAGAAAAAGGCAGCACTGGAAACACAGTATTGATGCGGACAGTAAGAAATTTGCACTTCTGGAATCTTGTTGCATTTTAAATCACTTCACAATCGATTAAGGGCTTTTCCTGAAGGGAAGCCAGTGCTGCGATGCAGGAAACATGGCAGCCACTTTGCACACAGCAAGATCCCACTGACAGCAATGTGATAATAATCGGATAATCGGATGCCGATTGAGGTCTAAGTACAGGCCAGGACACAAGGAAATACTCCCTTGTGCATCTTTGAAATAGTGCTAATGGCTGTTTTGTATCCACCTGAAAAGGCTGATAGAGCCCCTCTTTGACATTGCATCAGAAAGACGACAGCTCCAACTGTGTAACTCCTGCTCAGCACAGCATGAGGATGTCAGCCTGGATCTTCACGTTCAGATCCCAGAGTGGAACATTAGAATGTTCTGACTTTGAGGAAACAGTGCAACTTACAAAGTCCTGGTTGACACCTTCGCTTTAAAGACTTCTGAGTAGCAAAGACACCACATAGGCCAATGCCTGCCAAGTCATGGCGAGGGGTCAGTGTTTGGACATTGGGATGGCACAGTGGCCCAGTGGTTAGCACTGCTGACTCGCAGCAACAGGGACCTCGGTTCAATCCCACTCTCGGGCGACTGTCTGTGTGTAGTTTGCACATTCTCCCCGTGTCTGCGTGGGTTTTCTCCCACAGCCCAAAGATGTGCAAGTTAGGGTGGATTAGCCACGGGAAATTGCCCCACAGTGTCCAGGAGTGTGCAAGTTACTTTGATTAGTCATGGTAAATGCAGGGCTACAGGGATGGAGTGAGTCAGGGTGGGATGCCCTTCAGAGGGGTGGTGTGAACCTGATGGGCTGAATGGCCTGCTTCTACACTGCAGGGATTCCATGATTCTATTGGGTGGCTGGTTGTCTCAGTACAGGAGAGGAGGTGACAGGTTGGAATATGAATGCTGGTGCCCTCTTGGGTGATGGCCTTGGCACAGTATGTATTGACTGAGACTGAAGCTCTGAACATGTTTAAAATGAGGATTTGCACATAGGGGTGTGCAATGTAACCGGATCGATTCTGTAGCTTTGAGGTACCAGGAATCCAGCAGCAGAGATCTGTACTTTGAATTTTTTTTTAATCAACCCGTTCAGATATGCTTTGACACACTTCTGGACCAGATGGGACTTAAAACTGGACCTTCTGACCCAGAGGTAGGAGCATTACCACCACACCGCAAGAACTGTCCAGAGAGATGTACATCCTGCACCACTCAATCTGTAACAGGTGAAGCTAACCTCACAATCTTCTCAAAGCCTGTCTACTCAAACCTCCCATCTCATACGGCTCTGTCACAGGACTTCTGCAGAAGTCACAAAGCAAACACACACGTGTGTTTAAGACACAACAAAAGTGTTTTGGAGTTGTCTCTTGTTCAAGACAAGAAGTCATCAGAGTGCGTGAGCTGTGTTATTGTGTCCTCAGCAGGGGCCAGTGCTAAAGATTGGAATAATCCCTAGCGGATTGGAGATGAGGTAGTTGTTCATGGTATTAGGGTTTACATCTACATGACCAGAGGGGTGCTCCACGCTCTCTGGAGTCTCCCTGGGTTTATACAGCACATTCCGAGGCGATGGGAGCATCTTTCACCTTGTCTTTTCCATTGTAATCGAGTCCTTATTCTCGAACTAACCCACTATTATAACTGTTCCACCATTAACCCTCATCTATCTCTTTTTTAGAATTTAATCTCTCCAGCATATTGTGACGTATCGTGTTTAATGTTTTTCTGTTATGCCTGCCTCTCCCATCCTCTGTGACACTTCAAACTTTTCCTTCACTGACCTGAAATGTTAACTCTGTTTCTCTCTCCACAGATGCTGCCAGGCCTGCTGAGTATTTCCAGAATTTCATTTCAGATCACAGAATCACAGAACTATTACAGTGCAACCCACGTTTGCACCAGCTCTGTCGATAGCTGGTGAAAACACTGCAAAATGAAAAGACATTAGACAAGCAGCAGAACATATGGAGCGGCAACGCATCAGTGCCTTCCTGAAATCTTAGGTTAATTTACCAGGCTCTGTTTCACAAGGGAGCATGATGAATGTGCATCAAATAATCTTCAGGCCTTATTTTGTTCTCTTTGCCTCGTAGAAGGTGAATTTGTAGTAGCAACAGTAGAGGTTATATTACGGAATTAAAATAAAAATAGGATAAGGCTGTTCAGCCCCTCAAGTCTGTTCTATCATTTAATGAGATTGTGCCTGATGTGCAACCTATCAGCTTTTGTATTACATCCCCGAATACCTGTTGGTAACAAAAATCTTTCAGTCTCAGATTCAAAATGAACAATTGACCTGAAACAGAATTTCTGTCATTCTAATAATCACTCAGTCACCAGGGATTGGTGAATTAGTAAATTAGTTAATTCAAAATGGGAAAATGCATTCTATGTCGTGAAGCAGACGTTACAACAATCCATTGATTTCCAAGTGTGCTATTTTCGAACTCACGCAGGCAAGCCATCAGATAGAGTCACACCATTGTACATACGTAGCACATGGAGTATTGGAATGTGAGCTCTCTTAAAGACAAGGTACACGTTACGACAAAAATAGAAGTTGCTGGAAAAGTTCCTGATTTACTGCATCTGCAATTCTTCCAGTTTTTACATATTACAACAGTCTGGGTCACTGTTGACCTTTGGAATGGGCCAAAGGTGAAGACATTCAAGTCCTCACTTGGGAAGATGATGGCCTAGTGGCATTAGTGCTGGGCTGTTAATCCAGAGACCCAGGTAACGTTTGGGGACCTGGGTTTGCATCCCGCCACAGCAGATGGTGGAACTTATCTGGAATTAAGAATCTAATGAAAACCGTGAATCCATTGCTGATTGTTGGAGGAAACCCATCTGGTTCACTAATGTCCTTTAGGGAAGAAAACTGCCATCCTTACCTGCAGTAGACTATATGTGACTCCAGACCCACAGCAATGTGGTTGACTCTTAATTGCCCTCAATAAATGCTGCCTAGCCAGCGACACCCTCATTCCATGAATGAATAAAGGAAAAAAATCTGTCTTTGCAAGCAATTGGCAGGATGTGTGAGGAACTGCTGCAGAGTCTGAGCTCTCTCTCAATGGGACAAATAGATTTCAGATACGCTCTGCCTGGACAGGCAGGTTCTCCTGCAGCACTCATCCTCTGACACGTACAGATAGTCACCTCCTCTGTGATACCACCAACACTGAAGGTATAACCTTCCAGTGGATGAAGATGTAAGGGTCTGGAAGAGTCAATGCTGGGAGCACTGCTGCATGCGCTGGGATCACATCAAGCTCGAAGAAATAAGGCTGAACATCAAGGTCTCCCTCATAATCTCTGTTGCTTTATAAATCCCTTATCGTCTCTTTAACAATGTCTGTCACGTCAGTGTAACCTGCAGCTTGTTGCTATGAATGCAATAAAACTACAGCTTGTAGCTTTCAGAGAGACATTGGCACCATAGAGGCTGGAGTGCCTCATTCCCCCGTCAAACTCCGTTTTAATTTTGTCCCCTCTCTCTCTTCCTACCTTTCCTCACTTTGCTGTTGCTTTATTGTCCTTGGTGGTCAGTGCTTGTACATTTTTTGTTTAATAAGAGACACGAGTGATTTGGTGGTGGAGAAAAGATAAAAACTCTCACAGGTGATTAAAATAAATGAATAAACATACCCCAGCGTGTAAGGCGCTTCTGGTGCAGTGGGTAGATTTTTTTTAGATTGTTACGTGTACTCAAGTACAGGAGTACAGTGAAACGTGTCTAATGTCACCACACACGGCACCACCTTAAGTACAAAGATACCTAGGCACATAAAACTTAGGTACAAAGTAGTGAAAGAAATAAAGTTAAAAATTAAACGTTACAGACTTTCACAGAATAAGTAGAAAAGTGAAGAAATAACGTAACAAAAGTCCTTTTTATGTAAACTAGAAAATAAAGGAATAAAGTTAAATGTTCAACAGTGGCCCTACTTCTGAGCCAGGAGCTGGGTTCAAGGCCCACCATTCCAGAGTTGTGTTATAACATCTCTGAGTAGGTTGATTAGGAAATATCTCAACAATCAGTTTAGAACAATCAGGACCTGTAGATCCTGACCAAGAAAGAGAACAGTGGTGAGAAATCTACCAGATCGATCTAATTCCACAATGACCTGTGATGTAGATTCATTACTTCATATCTTCCTATTACTTCTTCCTCTCACTGCCTTTTTTCAGGCTCCGTATCTTTTTCAGGCTCATCCAAGGCTCTGTATTTGCTCCTGATAACGTTATTTCTCTTCACTACTTGTCTCCATCTCCACATACCTCAATCCAAAGTCCAGCTCTTGCCTTGGTGATCAGCTGTAACAACAGCCTCCAAATGATAGGGCGAGTCAGGGAGCAGAAGCTGGCAGGTGGAATATAACGTGGGAAAATGTGAAATTGTTGCAATTCGGTGAGAAGAATGAAAAAGCAGCACCTTACTTAAATGGAGAAGGACTGTGGAATGCTGAGGTGCAGATCTGGGTATTTTAGTCACAAAAAATTTAGTTTGCAGGTGCAACAATTAATCAAGAAAGATAATAAGGGACAGTCTTTTCGTACAAGGGGAATTAAACATTATGCAGGGGTGTTTAGTTATACAAGGCATTGACAAGATGACATCTTAAATACTGTGTTTCTCTCCTTATTTAGGGAAGGATACAAACTAATTGGAGGTGGTTCAGCGGAGTTTTACCAGCCTGGAATGAGTGGGTAATTTAATGGGGAAAGGTTGGACAGACTGGGTCTGTTTCCCTAGTGTGTAGAAGCATGAGGGTGGACTGGATCGATGCATATAAGATCCCAAATGGTCTTGACAAGGTGGATGTGGAAAGGGCATCCTCTCTTCTGGGTCAACCCAGAGCCAGGGGACAGTGTTTTAAAATCAGGGGTCATCCTTTCAGGCAGAAATGAGGGATTGTTTTCTCTCTGAGTGTGTGCAACTTTGGGACTCTCTGCCTCAGAAGGGAGTTTCAGTGACTCCAGTGAGTATTGTTAAGGTCAAGGTGGATAGATTCTTGTTGAGCAGGGGTTATCAAGGGTTATCGAGATAGATAAGGTTGTGGAATTTGAGACACAAACAAGTCAGCCATGATCTTACTGAATATCCGAGCAACTCGAGGGGCCAAATGGCCTATTTCTGCTCATGTTTCATAAGCTCATATGTTCTCACACTATGGGCCGTACGGTCCCTGGAGGGATTGCAGACTGAGTGCACAGAGATGTTTTACCCCATTAACTCTACTCACCCAATCTGTGGCGATGCACGAGTGCCCCTCTCAGCCTCAGGGTCTTTCATTGGCCCAGCTCATTGTAAGAGACAGCCATCACTGAATCATGGTGGTCATTCAGCCCATTGTGTCTGTACCTGCTATCTGTGTACTTTGACACATTGCTAATCCTCTGCCTTTTTCCTGTAACCCTGTATATTGTTCCTGTTTAAATCATGATGATCGGTGCCTTGCTGTGTTAAAGCTCCTTTAATGTGGGCTGTTCCAGTGTGTACCTCACACTTCTCCACAAAAATAACAAACTGCCCCTTGACGAGCTTGCTAACGAGTTCAATTGGTCACTGTAGTATGATCAGGTCAGGCGTGATGTTAGAAAGTACTCCAGCTCCATTTGAGTGAATGTCTATATTGTAAGGTCTCCTGTGGCGCAGTTGTAGTCTCCTTGTCTTTGGACCAGAGAGTCTGGGTTCAACTCCCACCCTGTTTCAAGCAAGCAGCACAGCAAAACTGTGGCACAATAACACCTACAATGTTGGTTCATTATCATCGATAAGGTGAATAGACAAGGTCTTTTCCCCAGGGTAGGTGACTCCAAAACTACAGGGCATAAGTTTAAGGTGAGAGATTTAAAAGGGACTTGAGGGGCACCTTTTTCATGCAGAAGGGGGATGAAATAAGCTGTCAGAGGAAGTGGTGGAGGCTGGTACAATTACAACATTTTAAAGGCATCTGGATGAGTACACGAATCGGAAGGGTTTAGGGGGACATGGGCCAAATGCTGGCAAATGGGACTAGATTAATTTAGGATTTCTGGTCGGCACGGACGAGTTGGACCGAAGGGTCTGTTTCTGTGCTGTACCTCTCTATGACTCTACACAGTCCCTGTGAGCTGTTGTCACTATGAGAAACAAGAACAGAAATTGCTGGAGCAACTCAGCAGGTCTGGCAGGATGTGTGGAGAGAGAAACAGAGTTAATGTCTCGAGAAGGGTCTCTAGAACTGAAACGTTAACTCTGTTTCTAGATGCTGCCAGATCTGCTGTGATTTTCCAGCAATTTCTGTTCTTGCTCCAGATTTCCAGCATCTGCAGTTCCTTGTTTTATCACAGTGACGTGGCTACACATGGACATGGTCAGTCACTGTTCTCAGAGTAAAAGACTAGTTGTCAGGATCTTGTCATTACGGCCATGGACTGCTTCTGGCCCAGTTAACACAGGCTCAAATGCCACCTAAATAACCCTATTCTGAACGTCAGCCATTTTGTTCAAGAGGGAAGTGGGGATGGAGAATGAAGGAGACCCACACTCACCCAACTCAGGCCAACATCAGTGGATTAAAACCATGTATATTTGAATATATAAGACATCAGTTGGGTTCTTGTGGTGCAGTGATAATATCTCCACTTCTGAGGTCAGGGCCTGGAGCTCAAGTCCCATCTGTTCCAGACATAAATCTGCCTGAACAGTTTAGTTAAAAATGTGTGATCTATAACATTCATTCTGTTCGATGTTGAGATAGACAGGTTTTTAATAAGGAAGGGAATTGAGAGTTATGGGGAAAAGGCAGGAAAGCGGAGGTGAGGATTATCAGGTCAGCCATGAACTCAAAGAATGGTGGAGCAGACCCAATGGGCCGAATGGCCTCCTTCCACGCCAATGTCTTATATATTCAAATATACATGGTTTTAATCCACTGATGTTGGCCTGAATTGGGTGAGTGTGGGTCTCCTTTATTCTCCATCCCCACTTCCCTCTTGAACAAAATGGCTGATGTTCAGAAAAGGGTCATTAAACCAGCACAGCGGCTAATGGTGTGACAGTACTTTCCCGGCCAGCTCCATCCCTGCCCCCACCATCACAGTGAACCCTCTGCCCTACACATAATTCTGGCAAATCTGAGCTGCATGCCCTCCGAGACCAACGACCCCTTCTCAAGGTGCGGATGGAATCGATGAGTTCTGTCTGTATGGCTGGGAGAGAATCATTCTGTAATTGTACAAAAGTTACAGAGGACACTGTGCTGGGTGTATAGGGAGTTATTCAACGTTGTTGCTAGAAGTGTAATTATCTGTTTCCATATGTTACAGCCTCAAGGCCCTGAAGTATCAGACCATGGAACCAGCTGCAAAATCTGAAATCAATATCGAGTTTTCTTTGATGAGCTCACTGCAGACTATTTACAATGCCACATTATCAAACATACTCCTGAGAGTTTTGCATCTCTGTGACTGACCAACCTTTTAAATCTAATTGGACACTCATTCATTGTTCTTTCAATCACTAATCTTGACACTTTTTCCTTCCTTTCGAACTCCACTGATGCTATCTTCACTACCCTGTCAATCTCCATTGATAACTGCTTCTGTAACCTTTCAGAATAGGTTGGACATGCATTCACTGTCCTTTCAAACTCTATTCATATCATCTTCATCAGACTTCCAAACCTGGTCAGTACATCGTCACCAACGTCTCAACCTTCAGTGAAACTGTCTTCACCATCCTCTTCATCAACATCTCCAGTGCCAATGAACAGAACCCTAGACTTGGGCTAGTTATTTTGTGTCGTGAGAATTCTGAGCAGAAGGGGTTATGAAACTGTGCTCCAATGACAATAACAGACCTACTGCAGAAGCAGCACATGGATGCTATCCAAATTCACCAGTTTGGGCTGTGATGCATTTGTGTAATGGGACTGTTTTGCATGGACATAAAATGTCCCTATCTTGTTCTTGTCATTGAGGTGAGGGATACTAATGTTGAGGGAAGCAATGTGTGAATCAAGAAATAAAGCCTAGATCAACTTCCAAAAGGAGGTCCACCTCCTTTTAATAATTCCACCCAGTCCAACCTTGGGATTTCCTGGGTTTTCACTACTGTCATAGAACATAGAACAATACAGCGCAGAACAGGCCCGTCGGCCCTCGATGTTGAGCCGCCCTGTGAATTAATCTAAGCCCATCCCCCTACATTATCCCATCATCATCCATGACCTTATTATCAGGTGCAGGTGAGGACTCTGGGTCTGTACACAATGGAAGTATGGGGGGGGGATCTGATTGAAACTTACAGAATACTGAGAGGCCTGGATAGAGTGGACGTGGAGAAGATGTTTCCACCAGTGGGAGAGACTGGGACCCAAGGGCACAGCCTCAGAGTGAAGGGGGCGACCCTTTCAAACTGAGATGAGGAGAGAATTTCCTCAGCCAGAGGATGGTGGAGACCAAGTCATTGAGTATATTGAAGACAGAGGTAGAGAAGTTCTTGATGAGTAAGGGGATCAAGGGTTCCAGGGAGAAGGCAGGAGAATGGGGTTGAGAAACATATCAGCTATAACTGGAATGATGGAACAGACTCAGTGGGCTGAATGGCCCCTTGGCGTTATGGTGCAATGACAAGGTAAGCTGCTATAGAATGGGTCTGTTTACTCAGGACATTAGATCTCAATGAATGAGCAGGACAGGATGCAGGAATCCTGCTCCAAACGTTATGAGCTGTACGAGAAAGATCCAATCCTTTGTCTTCCTGTTAAAGCATTGCCAGAAGTCAGTTATAGCATAATAGAGGCATAGAGCTCTACTACATAGAAAAAGGCCCTTCAGGCCATCATGTTCAGGCTGGTCAAAAGCAACCATAAGCAACTATTCTAAGATAACAAGGCGTGGGGCTGGATGAACACAGCAGGCCAAGCATCATCACAGGAGCAGGAAAGCTTGACGTTTCAGGCCTAGACCCTTCATCAGAAATGGGGGAGGGGAAGAGGGTTCTGAAATAAATAGGGAGAGAGGGGGAGGCGGATAGAAGATGGATAGAGGAATCCCATTTCCGAGCACTTGGTCCCTAACCTTGTATGATGTGGCAATGAAAGGGCGCATCTAAATACTTTTCCAATGTTCCGAGGGTTTCTATCTGTACCAACCCCACAGGCACTGAGTTCCAGGTTCCCACCTTTCTCTGGGTGAAAAAGGTGTTCCTCACATTTCCTCTAAGCCTCCTTCCCCTTACGTTAAATCTATGCCCCTACTCACTGATCCCTTCATCTAGGGGAAAAGACTCCTCCTGTCTACCCTGACTATGCCCCTCATAATCTGACACTTCTCAATCATGTGCCCCCTCAGTCTGCTCTGCTCTAAGGAAAACAATCCCAGTCTGCCCAATCTCCCTTCATAACTGAAACTCTCCAGCCCAGACAATATCCTGGTAAATCTCTCTCTGCACCCTCCCCAGTGCAATCACATCCCTCCTATAACGCAGATTCCAGAACTGCACACAATGCTCCAGCTCTTTTGGGGTAGAGGCCTTTTCCTGCCTTGTCCTCTCTATCCAAAAATAAGTCTCACCCCACTTTCAGACAAACAGGTGTGCACATAACGCACTGCGCAACATTCAATACACAGCACGTTGTTAGATCGTGTAATTACTGACAGACAAAATTGAAAGGCAGTGACAGACCAGCTGACTATCAAATTCACCTCCAACTCATCCACTGTGCTGTTATCTCCTGACAGAGGCAGAAAAAGAAGAATTTAGCTCCTGTAGGTGCCCCAGTGAAAAATCAGCCCATCTCCAAGATCACAAGAACCAATAAATGTTAGTTTTTGTACCAAAGGACTCTGCTCATTGAGAACCAACCTGGCCAAATCCAAACAGCCAAGGGCCCAAACATAATGGATGGATGGTTCCTCCACCAGGGAGAGTTCATTACCAATCGGGGTCCTGGGCTTGTAAAGTCTAATGTCCTTTACCCACTCCACCATTTAGCGCGATGTGGAGGTGCCAGTGTTGGACTGGGGTGGACAAGATCAGAAGCCAGATGACACCAGGTTATAGTGCAATGTGTTTGTTTGAAATCACAAGCTTTCGGAGTGCTGCCCCTTCATCATGCTTCGAAAGCTTGTGATTTCAAATAAATCTACTGGACTATAACCTGGTGTTGTCTGACTTCTGACCTTGACCATCTATGGGGAGTTTTTGATGTGGAGTCGATGGCCTAGTGGAATTATCACTGAGCTATTAATCCAGAGACACAGATGGTGTCCTGGGGACCTGAGTTCGAATCCCACCACGGCAGATGGTGGAATTTGAATTCAAAAAAATCTGGAATTACAAATCTAATGATGACTGTGAATCCATCGACAATTGTTGGGGAAAAACCCATCTGGTTCACTAATGCCCTTTAGGGAAGGAAACTGCCATACCTTACCTGGTCTGGCCTACATGTGACTCCAGACCCACAGCAATGTGGTAGACTCTTAACTGCCCCTGGGGCAATTAGGGGTGGGCAATAAATGTTGCCTGGAGAGCAACACTCTCATCCCATAAAGGAAAATAAATCTGGGCAGTAAGACCAGTTGTAACCAACCCTCTTTAAATTGAGAGATAGTAGGAACTGCCGATGCTGGAGTCAGAGATAATGCAGTGTGGAGCTGGAGGAACATAGCGGGCCAGGCAGCATCAGAGGAGCAGGAACGCTGATGTTTTGGGCCTAGACCCTTCTCCAGAAAATCTTTAAATTGAGGACTTGATTTCAGGAATTGTTTATAGAAAAGGGGTTGACATGAAGTGAGGGTCATTGGTAAGGATAGCATTTAAAGCCTACTTATTATGTGACTGAGTAGCCAATTCAGAGGCCAGTGGGGACCGAACCACAATGCTGTGGGTCCATCGTTCCCTCCAGTTTTCCAACAGGAGCTCAAAGGTCCGTGTGCAGTACCAACTTTCACAATCAGAAGTTGATTGATCAGCATAGCAACACCGATCGCTGTGCGCGGAACATCGGAGCAGCTGCACACATCAGCAGTTCAGAGGGAATGTTGGGTGGGTCTGGAGTCACGTGTAGGCCAGACTGGATAAGGATGGCAGATTTCCTTTCCTAAACAGCGTCAGTCAACCAGATGGGTTTTCATAAAAATTTAATCGTTTTATCATCGCCGAGACCCGTTTTCCAATTCCAGATTTGTCTAATAATTTGAATTTAAATTCTCCCAACCCGGAATGTTTAGTTTGCTTACCGTCTAAAAAATATCACTCAATGGCTGAATTGCTTTCTGGTGAAGAGAAATGCAAAGATTTCCCTCACAGGGAAGAGATTTTGCCTCGATTCCATCTTAAATATCAGAACTAGGTTATAGTCCCACAGGTTTGTTTGAAATCACAAACTTTCGGAGCACAGCTCCTTCGGGTGAAAAGAATATAATCTGGTGTCATGTGACTCCTGACTTTGTCTACCCCAGTCTAACACTGCCACATTCACACGGTGCTAAATGGGCTGCCTTTTATTCTAGGACAATGTGCCTCGTATTTAAACTCGTCAGCCAGTGGGGAACAGCTCATCGGCACCTTCTGAACCCCCGAAAATGTTTGTACATTTCAATGTGATTGCCTCAAACCCTTCAAAGCTTCAGAGATTATCATCCCCTTCTGCTCAGGATGACCTTCTTTGCTCAGGAATCAATTCAAATGTTGCATTTGAAGGGAATAATTCTCACACTGACTGAGCAAGATGTGAGCCTTCCCACACAAGAACTGAATTAATTCACTTCCTCTACAAATACCCCCATATCGCAAACAAATAAATGTGCCATTTGTGAATCATTAACGTTCCCTTGAATGCAGTGGTCATAATTTTTAAGTCCCCTTTTAACTGTGTTTCAGTTCCACATTCACATGTGGCAGAGTTATGGTAATTTTGGGTATATTTACTTCTGGCAGAAATTAGTCGCATTTACATCTCTTAAAAAGAGATGTAACTCTTTTCCTTTTTCCTTTTCATTAACCGTCCACGCTTTCCTGAAGGGATAAAAAAAATCATTTGCGTTTTGTTTCTTTCTAGTGAGTTCTCTTGGAGAGAGGTTATTCAAAGCTAAATGCTCAAACCAGCTTCATTGGTCCTCCAGCACTAACTGGTTCGAATGATCTGGACCACAGACCACACTACTTAGTTGCTATGGAGACAGGAGCAGTAGAAGCCTTGGATGGAGCCTGTTGTTTCATTTTCCTTCATGTGTAGAATTTATCAGGGGTAATGTAGCACTGGGTTTTATGTTGGCACAGATTTAATCCAGATTCCAGGAGGCCAGTATCTAAGATTTCTCCTACATTGTCTCTATCCAACTGCCTTTGGCAATTTCTCCAAGCGTTAGTTCCTATTCAGTTTTTTCAGTGGAGTGTTTCACATTTTACTCTGATCAATTATCAAGGTTTTTTTTGGAGTGTGCCTTTCAAGTTCTGGTCATTAGTGGGTTGTGGGGAAAGCAGCTATCAGGTCCGGAAATCAGTGATCTGATCAGGTATAAAAACCGAAAGAACCGCGAATGCTGCAAATCAGGATCAAAAACAGAAGTTGCTGGAAAAGCTCAGCTGGTCTGGCAGCATCTGTAAAGTAAAAATTAGTCAATGTTTGGGATCAGACCCGAAACATTAACTCTGATTTTTTCTTCACAGATGCTGCCAGACCTGCTGAGCTTTTCCGGCAACTTCTATCTGATCAAGTATCCTTTCTTAGAAACGATATATTGAAGGGATGGCAGTGCTGGCCTGTCAGAATTAAACCTGGACTCCAAAGCTTAAATTCTGAAGGAGCCTGCACAAACTAGGATTGGAGTTGAACTGTTGGAAATTTTTGAGCTAGCAGAGGGAAGCAGAAAAAGTAGACAGTGAGAAACAGTGTACACTGGTTGAAGAGCACAGGGCAAGGGCGTGTAGCTGGACAAAATCTATTTTGTCAGTGAACCTGAGTGACACTTCTACATATAAATGGTGTTGGACGTCTTATGCAATTTGATGTTAGTAGCTAGGTTTTTTTTTATTTTAGAGCTGAGATGGATAGAATTACTTAAAGGGATCAGGGTTATGGGATAGATGCCATGGATCAGCCATGATCTTATTTTATGTAAGATGCGGTAGGGGAGGAAACACTTGTAACATTGGAGAAGTATTTAGATGTGCATTTGTGACGCCAAAGCGTACAAGGCAATGGGCCAAGTGCTAGAAAATGGGATTAGAACAGTTAGATGGTTATTTTGGACCAGCACAAACTCAATGGGCTGAAGGGTTGTACTATAGATGCCTATGACTTTATCTATGACTCAGCTTTGCAGACAGTAGCATGTGAGGAACCAGCCAGGAGTGCACTGGAAGACCGAGCCCAGAGTTAACAAAGGCATGAAGGAGGGTTTCAGGTGAGCTGAACCAAGGGTGAAGGTAAGTGGTGCTGCGGAGGTAGGCATAGGTGAATCTGTCCTAGATTTCCCATGCAGATGTGACAGTCAAGAAGGCACAACAATGCTGCTTCTTCCTCAGGCGGCTCAGGAAATTGGGCATGTCCATAAGGTCCCTCACCTACTTTTACAGATGCACCACTGAGAGCATGCTGTCCGGGTGCATAACGGCCTGGTATGGTAACTGCTCTGCCCAGAACAACCCTGTCCATCGCACCGCGGTAATGATCTCTTACAACCCCTTCCATCAGGCAGTAGATATAGAAACCTGAACACATGCACGAGCAGGTTCAGGAACAGCTTCTTCCCGGCCATTATCAGACTGATGAATGGATTCTCTGGCCTCAAATAATGCTGATCTTGTTAACGTTGATCTTGTGTAGTGCACGCCCTGTGTAATCTAACCTGTATGCCTCTGTCTAAGTATTTTTGATCTGTACATCCTTTGCTTACTTTGATCTGCCTGTACCACTCATAAACAAAGCTTTTCACTGTATTTTGGTACATGACAATAAATCAATCAAATAGGAAATTGAAAGCTCTCTGAGCTTCAGCTGTAGCACCAGAATTACACAGAGACTAGTTTAGTCTCAGAGTGTTGCAAGGGAGAAGGGTACTCTCGGTAATTACAAAATGGAGCTTGGATTGGGGTCCAAAACCATTGGTCTAAATCTTCTGGTCACTGAATCCAACAACACACCCACTGCCCAGCCTTTTTACTCAATCATTCATTCATTGAGGCAAAAGAGGCGGGGAGAGAGAGAGAGCGAGAGAGAGAGAGAGAGAGAAAGAAACAAACAGAGACACAGAAAGTGGGAGACCAATGGAAATTAACACCATAACTATCAAAGAAACTTCAAACAAACTGGACTGGGGGATCTCTTTTGATAATAAAGATAACAAGGAGCTAACGATCCTCTACTCAACAGCAAGCTGACCCCAGTGTATTATATCCCAAACTACAGGCACATTTTCTGTTTTTATCTTGGAAGAATGCACGTTGACTAGTAGGACTGAAACACTCTTGCATACCAGTCTGTGTTTGAGCATCAGCATGCTTTGATGCCCACTGGTCATCCTCGTGTTGCAGATAAAGACTCTCTCGTTCTGAGTGCTGCAAACCAGTTACAGGAGTAGATTCAGGTTGTAGGAAATGCAATTAGCCAACAAAACAATGAATCTCAAAACAAAATACTGATCAACGATCAATATCATTGCTACCAGTAACCTCCAGGGTAATGAGCACAAGCTTCAACTATCCTCTTTTCATGAACAATTCAGAGAGTGGTCTTTGTTTGAGTGATTTTTGTTTAAATTTTATCTTTTGGACTCAGCTCTTGTTCCTAATCTGTGTGAATGTATGTTGTGTCAGAATTTCTTCTCCCGTAGAGTAATTAATAAATTGACTGTTTGTTAACTCAAGAAAGCCTGGGTTTAATTGGCTCCTTTATGAAATAGAACTTGACTTGAGTCTGGGAGAAAGATGTGTGCGATGGAAGGGATTCTTTTTAAATGAACCTTGTTGCATCCAACCAAAGAGGCAGGTGAATAAAGAAGGGCAACCCATTTATCGTTCCTCTCCTGGGAACTCTACAATTTGGGGTAACTTGTCTCGAATCATAACTCAATCAGGAAAACCTCACCCAGGGTCTAGTCATAACATTCTGCTTTCATTAATATTCACACTGGGCAGTGAGGCCTATCTCACTTCAGCCAGTGACATAAATGGGAGAATGTGTCTTACAACTGTTCGAATCCCTACAGTGTGGAAACATGTCCTTTGGCCCAACAAGTCCACACTTACCATCCCACCCAGACCCAATCCCCTGTTACCGACCTAAATGTACACATCCCTGAACACTGTGGGCAATTTAGCACAGACAATCCACCTGGCCTGCGGGAGGAAACCGGAGCACCCGGAGGAAACCCACCCAGACACAGGGAAAAATGTGCAAACTCCACACAGACAGTCACCCGAGGCTAGAATCAAAGCCAGGTCCCTGGCGCTGTGAGGTAGCAGTGCTAACTGCTGAGCCACTGTACCTCCCCTAACAACTGCTTCCTCACTGATTCCCTTTGCTACTCTCCGCAAGGTTTCCCTATCTGAGGGAATCCTCCTTCACTGCGGATTAGATGTTGGTGATTGTTTTTGATGTATGTGGGTCATTGGGTCATCGTCCGTTTGAGGACCAATGGGTCCTGACACTGATTGGAAGATTTGGGCCAATGGGCTTGCCCAGTATTTAATTGGAGGGAATTTCCACTCACAACAGTAAGATGTCGTGGAGTCAGTCCGGTCAGTTAGCAACAGTGCAGGAGAGAGGGCTAGAGCTTGCAAACATTGGCGCAAATTCCATGCAAAGTAGAAGATGTTGTGGAGATACGGAGATGAAACATTGATTGGCAGCGAGGACTGGGTTGTGGTCAGGAGAATGTTACTGCACCTTTACTGTGTGTGTGAAGGGACACTTCACAAATAGAGGAATGATACCGCACAGAGAACTGAAGCTCTGAAGAACAGTAATTCCAGTCTCGAAATGCTAGCCCTGCTTTTCTCTCTCCGTGGATCCTGCCAGATCTGCTGAGTTTCTCCAGCATTCTCTGCGCTTCTTTACAGCAAGGGGCCTTTTGGCTCATTCTGCCTATGCTGGTTTTCCAAAAGAACAGTCCACTAGTTCCAATGCCCCTTTCTGCACAGCTCTGCAAATGTTTCCAGTAAGCCTTTATCCAATTTCCTGTTGAGAGTTCCTAGAGTCATAGAGTCACAGAGACATACAGCATGGGAACAGGCCCTTCAGTGCAATTCGTTCATGCCAACCCAACTTAAACTGGTCCCATTTGCCAGCCGTTGGCCTATATCCTTCTAAACCTTTCCTATCCATGTACCTGTCCAAATGTCTTGTAAATGTTCTAATTGTACCAGCATCTACCACCTCCTCTGGCAGCTCATTCCACTTAGGAACTACCCTCTGTGTGAAAAAGTTGCCCCTTAGGTCTCTTTTAAATCTTTCTGCTGTCACCTTAAACCTATGCCCTCTAGTTTTGGACTCCCCTACCCTGGGGAAAAGACCTTGGCTATTTACCCTATCCATGCCCTTCATGGTTTTATAAACCTCTGTAAGGTCACCCCTCAGGCTCTGACATTCCTATTAGATCTGCTTCCAATGCCCTGTCAGACAACACATTCCAGATCACAACAACTCACTGAATCCAAAAAAAAATTCTCATTACTGCTTCTAGTTCTTTCAGCAATTGCCTTAAACCTGTGGCCCTCTGGTTACTGCTCTTCCGACAGCATGCCACATACTCCGCTTATTTATTCCAGAATACCTTCATTAAACCTTCCCCTTCACTTTCTCTGATTGAAGGTGATCCAGGTCAGTCTCTCCAGTTTCTCTGGACAATCACAGAACCATGGAATTTGCTATGGAGGTCATTCAGCCCAATGCGCGTCCCCAAACAAGATCATTACCTAGCACCTGTCTCCTCCTTTTTCCCCATTACCCTGCATACTATTTCCATCCAATGCCCCTTGTTATGGACCAGACCAAACCCCTTCAAAATATTCAGGAGATACTCTAGACCCTAATTTTTCTTATTTTAAAGGTAAATATAAGGTATTGCATTCCAGATGCAATTTGATTGATCAAACTACTGGACTTAAAGCAAAAAACAGTTAATTCATCCATTATAGTTAGAATACAACAGAAGAAAGAAGGAATTGGAATAACTTAACTCTATTGGAAAACTTAACAAAACAACAGATCCAGTTACAATTACTAATGAACTATTACAATGCAGTAACATCCCATAAGCACACCCTTGGCAAAAGGCAAATTCAGGAAAACAGACTGTCTTATGTGTAACTCCCATAGCAGCTGAGGAGGAAGAATATCCAGAGAAAATTCAGACAGAGAGTGTAGCAGCTGGGAAAGATTCACTGCCTTCCAGCTCTGCTGAGACCCCAGAAATAACAGTGACCGAAAAAAACCAAAGAAACTAACAATCGTGGTTCTGTGAGTGGGAGCTTGACCACACCCATTCAGGCTGCTTCTATTATCCCAACTTTTAAAAAGTACCAAGGCCTCACATGCTGTTTCTTTCTTGCAGATTAGTCAACACTTCTCATTCGATCTCTTATTTAAAGGAAACCAGGACAAAATAACTTCTTAAAGCTACTGCACCACCACACCCTCTAAAGTGCCTCAATTGAACTTGCCCTCATCAGCTTTCCAGGCAGCGTATTCCACACCCTAACCACTCACTGGGTGAAAATGTTTTATCTCACATCATCCTTGTTTCTTTTGCACATCGCCTCTTGTTCTTGTTTCCTTATGAGTGGGAACAGCTTCTCCCTATCGCCTCTGTCCAGCCCCCACGCGTGGTATTGTAAAATCTGTAGCAAGCTGCCTTCTCTCCCAGGAGAACAGTCCAAACTTCTTCAATCCCTCCTCATCACCAATGTCTCTCACTCCTGGAACCACATAAATCGTGTCTGCACTTTCACCCATGCGTTCACATCCTCCCTACAAAGTTGCGCCCAGAATCAGGGTCAGCCGGGCCAGGCTCAATGCTCCTTACCTGATGGGTGCAGTCTCATCCCCCTTGTCCAGCCAATCCTGTGGTGGGATGATGTACATGCACCACAGTCCCCAGTTGTAGCCGTGCGCTGCATTAGCATACTGCTGCACTTCAAACGTGTTGTATTTGATGTTGTCTATTGCCGGCAGAATGATACGAGTGCGGTCTTCCTTGATTCTACTCAGGACTGGTTGGACCCTGCAGAGAAAATGGAAAGGGACTGGTCAGATATGTCATTGCCATTCTCCGTAACCTCTATGCTACGTGCCTTTGTTATGATAGATATTGTTGTAACAGCTCAAGGGATCAAAGGGCATGGGAAGAATTTTGGATCAGGGGATTGAATTAGATCATCAGCCATTATCATAATGAATGGCAGAGCAGGCTCACAGGGCCAAATGGCCTATACCTCTTCCTATTTTTCGATGCTTTCATGTCACTTGCAGAGTTGAATGTTGTAATGCCCAACCGGTTGTGACTATAGGTTCATTCCAAAACTCTGCTGCCTTTATCCCAACTTGCACTGGTCCAAGGCCTCCCACCCTCACTGACAGCTTCCCAGTGTGGTAACACCTTGACTTTAAAATTCTCATCCTTGTTTGTAAACACCCCATTTAGGCATTACCCCTTCTGATCCCAACAACCTTCTCCAGCCTTACAACTTATGGAGATATCCATCCTGCTTTGAATCTGGCCAATTGAACATCCTCAATTTTAATCACTGACAGCTTCTGTCTCTTTTAAGCTCAGGATTTCCCTCTTTAAGCCTCTCTGTCTCTCTCCTTACTCCTTTAAATCTCTCTGTCTCCCTCCTTATTCCTTTTTACCTCTGTGCCCCCCTCCTTACTCCTTTAAACCTCTCTGTCTCCCTCCTTACTCCTTTAAACCTCTCTGTCTCCCTCCTTACTCCTTTAAACCTCTATGTCTCCCTCCTTATTCCTTTAAACCTCTCTCTTTGATAAAGGTTTCGGTCACCTGTCCTAATAGCTCCTTATGTGGGCCTGTTTTCACTGGAATAAAACCCAGTAACACAGCCACAGTATCTGCAAACTCTTACAGAACAATCCACAAACAAAGCTTCAGTTCTGATCTGCAGCCCGAGTATGTGAATCAAGGCAAGAACCAACACCCCTCTATTGGAATACAACTTTTCACAGTCACTCACTGGGATGGTCACTCTGAGGGACAGCTATTGCTATGGATGGACACTCACCGGGATGGTCACTCTGAGGGACAGCTATTGCTATGGATGGACACTCATTGGGATGGTCACTCTGAGGGACAGCTATTGCTATGGATGGTCACTCATTGGGATGGTCACTCTGAGGGACAGCTATTGCTATGGATGGTCACTCATTGGGATGGTCACTCTGAGGGACAGCTATTGCTATGGATGGACACTCACTGGGATGGTCACTCTGAGGGACAGCTATTGCTATGGATAGACGCTCACTGGGATGGTCACTCTGATGGACAGCTATTGCTATGGATGGACACTCACTGGGAAGGTCACTCTGAGGGACAGGTATTGCTATGGATGGTCACTCACTGGGATGGTCACTCTGAGGGACAG
>JAHRHZ010000099.1:39835392-39848432 GCA_024137785.1 Ginglymostoma cirratum
CTGTCAGCCTTACCCCGGTGCCTCTGTCAGCCTTACCCCGGTGCCTCATGACTGTTTTAAACACCCAGGGAGAAGACTCTGACAGAGACATTTTGGTACCACTGTGACAACACCCCTTTGCAAGAGGGACAGCACAAAACGTCTCTCTCCTAAATGTCCAGTTTCGTCACTGCCAGAAATACGAACAAAAAGAGAAAGTAACATTTGGTGTTTTGTCTTTAGCTTGATATTTCTTGCAAATTGTCCTGACTAGTACAGGATAAAAATCTTCAGCAAAATGTGCCTTTTCTCCAAATCTTCCAAACTGAGCTAATATTTGTTTGTGGATTTCTGTTTAGTAGTTTTAAAGGCTTAGTCTTGATGAGACACTGTAAATTCCTCTGAACAAGAGGCTGGGCTGGACAGAATCTTTTATCGAAGGAAATGCTACAGGAAGTTATCAGAGACTGAGGGACCTGTGTTGACTGCTTGAAGGCTTTCAAAGACAAATTTCCAAAATCTTTCCCCACCCTGACCGCATTAACCCCCGGAAAACTTTCATCTTGGTTCTTGTTTTGCCCTGAATTAATTCATTTTTGAATTTATGCTTTGAGTTCTTGAATGGAAGATTCTATCTGTGCCTGAAGTGGGAAGTGCATGAGGCTTCACAGAGCGAGTGGGACACCCTGGAGATCCCCACTCTTACTGTTCATTTCTCAATAAATGTGTGGCTGGAAAGCAGGCCAGCTGTTTGATGAAATAACGTGGTGTTGAATGACATTACTCACCAGCCAACATTGAACTCAACGTGAGCATCGAAGAATCCAACCACTGGTGCAGTTGCTACCTTCCAGCCTTGGATTCTGGCTCGAATCAGCCCTTCCCTCTTGCTGTTCCGAACTATTTTCACAAGCCCTGGGTACCTCTTGTTAATATACTGGTCCAGATTGATTTTCAGTTCCACTAAAAGAACAGAGACATTGTTGTATTACAAATTGAGACTGAGCCAGCTACACTTCATGTACACGTGGTCCAATGAGCTAAATGTCAGCTTTTCCCAGACTGTCCTTTCTGGGCCACTGTTGAATAGTTGAGGTGAAGGTGGGACTTCCCGTAGGCACAGAACCAGGGGATTATGCAGAGTCTGTGCACCCGTTTTGCTGATGTCAATCTACACCAAAAGTCTTTGCCAATCTTATTTGAGCACGTTGAAATGTGCACACTAGCATAAACTGATGTAAATCAAGACAATTAATCTGGGCCCACGGACAGTGTAGAAAGAGCAAACAAGAGAGAGGTAGACAGTGAGCATTAGAAACGGTGAGAAGGAGAGTAAAGGTATTGTCTGGTCTGGAGAGTTTCAGTTTTGAAGAGAGGTTGGACTGACTGGAGTTGTTTTCCTTCGAGCACAGGAGACTGCAAGGGGGATATGATGTATAAACATATGAAGGGCATTGACAGAGTAGGCAGGAAAAAACATTTCCCCTTGGTGGTGGGATCAATGACCAGGGGACATAGATTTGAGTTAAGGGGCAGAAGGCTTAGAGGTGATGTGAGGAAATTTTCTTTCAGCCACAGAGTGGTGGGAACCTGGAGCTGACTGTAAAGTGTGGAGGAGGCAGAAACCCTCAGAACATCTTAAGAAGTATCTAGACATGCACTTTATGATGCCAAGGCATAGAAGGCTAAGGGCCAAGTGCTGGGAAATGGGATTAGAATAGTTAGATGGTTGTTTTTGACCAGCACAGAGCCAATGAGCCAAAGGGTCTTTTTCTGTGTTGTAGACCTCTGTAACAATGACAGTGGATGAGAGAGAGAGAGAGACAGAAAGACACTGGAGAGTCAAAGCCTGACACTATCTTGAGGGTCGGAAAGAATGGGTGACAACCTGAAGGTTGCAGAATGGTTACAGAAGGCCAGGAGTTGAATGTTGCAAGGTGACAATCAGCCATTAATATACATTAAAGCCAATAATGCACCATTTTCACAGTCCAGGAAAATTACACAGAGTTGTACAGATTTTACTGCACAGAAATTGGTCTTTTGGCCCAACGAGGCCATGATGCTTTGAGGGCCAACGACAGTGAGAGGGCAACATTGTGGGGGGGGGGGGGGGGAAAGCTGATGTCTGCATTTTGGCTTCGTAGGAGCCTCCTCTTTGCAACTGTCCAAATTTCATTACTGTGTCCTCCTGTCCCTTCCTCTGCCAGTTCTTCTATCCAGCTCCCCCTTTCAGTACATGTATACTGTTTACCTTAACCATTCCCCATACACAGGAGTCCTATTCTCCGAACTCAGTGAATAAAGAGGCTTCTCCAGAATCTCCACTGGATTTATTAATGGCTGTCTTTCATTTATGGCCCCTCGTTTTGGAATATCTTTACCCAGTGAATGATGAGAATGTAAAATACACAATCCCATTGAAGAGTTGGATATGAACTTGGGGGAGGAGATGGCTCAGTGGTATTATCATTAATCCTACCTCACTATTCCAGAAATCCAGGTAATGTTTTTGGGAGTCAGTTCAAATCCTACCAGTTCCAGATACTGGAGAGTTTGAATTCAAAAAATATTTGGAATTATGAGTCTAATGATGACCATTCAACTTAGTTTATTTGTTTGAAAACTCCATCTGCCACCCCTTGGCCCGTCGGCCCATCTGATCAAGGTCCCATTGTACTCTGAGGTAACCTCCTTCACTGTGCACTACACCTCCAATTTTGGAGTCATCTGCTAACTTACTGACCATACCTCCTATGTTTACATCCAAATCATTTATACAAATGACAGAAAGCAGTGGGCCTGGCACTGATCCTTGCAGCACACCACCGGTCACAGGCCTCCAGTCTGAAAAGCAGCCCTCCACCACTACTCTCTTGAATAGAAAGGGCAGCAGGTCAGGCAAACTCTGACAGCACTGAACACCCAGTACTGAAAAACAATGACAAAAAACCCCATGCCTTTGGGAGGTTTTGTAAGCATCATTTGGCCATTCAGTATGTGGGATCTTCCCTCCACATTCTGAACCACAGCCTTCAATTCTGATTACCTTATGGCACTTTGGGAAACACTGTCAACGATACTTCTGAGCGCCATAACCTGTAACCCTCCCAGCAGCTGCAGACTCCACTGACATTAACAATGGTGATGGTGCGCGATGGTGCTCAGCATGGCCAGTCTGACTGCTGTAACTTAATCTTTTTGAGGATTTTATTTCCTGCAGACTCAAGACTTTTGGGGGAAATCTAGCCTTCATTAAACAATAGATGCTATGGTGCGAAAAATTATTCCACACTCGATGTCCAACATCATGCAGTTAAGATATAACTTCGATGTGATGTAGGGACTTCATGATTATGAACCGAGGGTTCAGAAAGCCTGGGGTTACACTGGACCCAGGGAAGGGTTCACATGCTCCGAGCTAGGAGTCAAGGCCAAAGTTCAAACCAATGGGGTTTCTGTGACCATGGTGGAACAGCTTGACGTTTGAAGGTTGATGACTGCTTTATAGTTATGTTTCATTTAACAACATCAGAAATTCTGGAAAAACTCAGCGGATCTGGCAGCATCTGTAGAGAAAAGGCAGAGTTATCGTTTCGGGTCCAGTGAGCACAAAGATCACTTCAGACCCGTGTTCTGAAGAAGGGTCACTGAACACGAAATGTTAACTCTGCTTTCTGCCCAGAGATGCTGCCAGACCCACTGAGTTTCTCCAGCAGTTTCTGTTTTTGTCTCAGATTTGCAGCATTTGTAGTTCTTTGTTTCATTTTAAAGTGCTGGACAGCCAATGAAATAATTATTGAAATGTAATCATTGTTTTAATGTCAGTAACATGGGAGCCAGTTTGTACACAGCAAGCTCCCACAAACAGTGATGTGCCAATGACCAGATCGTCTGTTTCATATTTGTGGATTCCTGTCACAGAAAACGATTGAGGTCAAAACATTAAATGTTTTCAAGAAGGAGTTAACTATAATTCTCAGGGCTAAAGGTATGGGGGAGAATGTAGGAACTGGGGACTGAGTTGGATGATTAGCCATGATCATATTGAATGACAGAGCTGGTTTTAGAAGATTAGAATCCCTACAGTGTGGAAACAGGCCCTTCAGCCCAACAAGTCCACACTGAACCTCAGAGCATCCCACCCAGACCCACCCCCCTGCACACTATGGGCAATTTAGCATGGCCAATCCACCTAGCCTGCACATCTTTGGACTGTGGGAGGAAACCAGAGCACCTGGAGGAAACCCATGCAGTCACAGGGAGAATGTGCAAACTCCACACAGACAGATGCCCGAGGCTGAGAATCAAACCCGGGTCCCTGGTGCTGTGAGGTAGCAGTGCTAACCACTGAGCCACTGAGCCACCGTGCCACCCACTGGTTCAGAGGGCTGAATGGCCTACTGCTGTTACTATCTTCTACTTTGTTAATGATGCTGATTGAGGGATTAAAATTGCCCTCCTTTATTTTGGAATAATGCCAAGCGACCTT
This sequence comes from Ginglymostoma cirratum, assembly GCA_024137785.1. Taxonomy (NCBI): domain Eukaryota; kingdom Metazoa; phylum Chordata; class Chondrichthyes; order Orectolobiformes; family Ginglymostomatidae; genus Ginglymostoma; species Ginglymostoma cirratum. The sequence goes on from JAHRHZ010000099.1 coordinate 39,839,864, forward strand.
TTACATCCACCCTACTGGCTTGTTTTGGCATCTCATTTGAAAGATTACATATGGACTTTCACATGCAGCTTTGAATCATGTTTAAGAGAGGCACTTGAACCCATAACTCTATAACTAAGTGGTAAGTGGGAAACTGTGACGTTACACACTTAGACAGGAAGAATAGAAGAGCTGAATATTACTGAAATAGAGATAGACTGCAGAAAGCAACAGCACAAAAGGATTTGGGAGTCCTCCTGCATAAAACACTAACATTCAAGTTCAGCAGGTAATAGGTTAGAAAATGGAATGTTAGAAGAGAATAGAAGAGAAGATCCTTTATTGTCACTTATACAGAAGTACAGGAATACAGTGAAAAGTTTTGCAATGGCTGCTTTTCACTGGTGCCATCTTAGGTACAAGTCCCCAGGTACAAATCTTACAGAGTAAGATAGAAAGTGTTGTTATACAAAGAGGATTAAGGGAAAGCATAAACATGACTTACAGAGATCGTTATAACATAGTAGAAAGGATTTAAGTTTAAATTTAAATTACAGTCCGAAAACAACAGCTCAGCACGTGGCACCAGGCCCAAGTCCTTTATTTCAAAGGGAAGAGAAAACAAAGAAAAATCAGGTTTTGCCACAACTATACAAGGCACTAGTTGGACCCCAGCTGAAATACTGTGATTAGTTTTGATCCCCATATCTAGGCTGGCATTGCAGGCCGTCTAGAGAAGGTTCACAACATTGATTCTGGGTATGGAAGGAGCTTCTTATGAGGAGAGGTTGAGTTGCTTGGGCCTGTGCTCAATGGAGCTTAGAAGAACGGACAGGACTTTATTGAAACATATAGATCTCTTAAAGGGCTTGTCAGGGTAGATGCAGGGAATCTAGGACAGCATCTCAGAGTAAGGGCTGCCATTTTTAAGACAGAGTTGAGGAGGAATTTCTTCTCAGAGGGGAGTGAACCTGTGGAATTCTTTACTGCAGGGTACTGTAGGTGATGGGTCATTAACTAGATTCAGGGCTGAGATAGTTAGATTAAACAGTAAGGAATCAAAGTTATGGGGAGTAGACAGGTAAGTGGAGTTCAGGATTACTGGATTAGCCACAATCTCACTGAATGGCCGAGCAGACTCGATGGGCTGAATGGCCTATCTCAGCTCCTATGTCGTAAGGTCTAAGAATGTTATTATCAACTGAGCAATACGGAGAGCACAAACAGTGTTCTGTAACAAACACTAACAGCTTTTGAACAGGCAGAGCAGCCTATGCTGTCACATGGAAGTCCATGAGGAAGTAGACTGCATGAGGCTCTGCACACTGGGAACTGTTCCACCTCATTCATCTTACACTGAACTAGCTCTGATAACATTTCTAGTCCTAAACTGGCAACGGAACAGAATTAGCCTATCCCATTGGATCACTATGATGACTAAATTCTTTTTGCCGCCATGGAAACATTTGCTGAAATGATGCCATTACCAGTGGGTGCGTAAGATGACACAAGGCAATGATGCACGTTCCCTGCCCCAACCCTAAATCTGATTGCCAGTCCTCTGAGATTGTGCTGCAGTTTCTAAACATTTAAAGAATGATTTCCACAGTGTAGCAGCAAGTAAATACCCAGGATCAATATCTACAAATTAGAAACTGTGTGATTTCTAAGATTTGCTTTCAACTCTGTTCCTAGAACTGTGAAGAAACATCAGAGACAGTTAGACTGAATGTGAGAATCATCTGCTAAATGGATGGTTGAAGACCTGCCAAGATCACAAACAAAGTGAAGAAAATGAAGATAGTTCTTCGAAAACGAGGAGACCGTCTGCTTCATGTGTTGCAGTGTAAGGGTGGGGCCTGAGGATGGACCTGTTCGGTGGCCAGCGGTGAGCACAGGACAGTGAGAATGCGACGAAGCTTTGGGAGATACCTTCACCCAGACCTGACTGCCTTGGAGCTGCCCACCCAACCCTGAATGCGTGACTAGTCACTAACAAAGTTTTGACCTCCCCCACAGCCCCAAGGGGAGGCCTGAAGAAGGTTGGTTTTAGGGAGAGAAAGTTCTTGCGCATCTCTTTGTTTCTGACTAAATGAAGGCTGCTGAGGATCAGGGAAGATAGACCCAGAGGAGATCTCGCCATTAGAGATTTGTGCAGCAGGAGTACTTAAACCAATCAGGAAATAAATTGAATGGGGTGTTGGTGGGGGCATGTTTTAAATTTACAATTACATATCCACAAGAGGCAAATAATATTTGACTTGCTTGCAAGACTAAGTAGCTTGTTTCTCCAATTTTAGTCCAAGGGGAGGGACGAGTATGTTAGCTGGTGATGAACTGACAATATACTTTGATCTATCACACACCAATCAACTCAAGAGCTGACACCTAGGCATCACATTGGTGGGTTTCTCAGCCTATCACATGCCAATCAGAGATTGGCAGCCTCTGGGTCCTAAACACTACCAGTCAAACCTACTTCACAGGAATTCTGGCAGTGAGAAGGGGAGTGTTCTTCAGCTTCTTGTTATGGGGTGGAAGTCACCGGAAAAGGGGCTTCGAGGGAACTGGAGGCAAGAGCAAGGAATGGCTTTCAGAGGCTAATGTCCCTGTCAGCCAGCCGTGGGCTTCAACTGTCCCAGGGCCAAGCCCCTACCTGCCAGGCACATCGCCATTGTTACCCAGTCAGGAAGTTAGACACTTTGTCCAACTGCTGGGATGACTAGCGATGAGCTGAAGTCCTTCACTGACCCTTGGCCGACTACTTAAGGCACTGAATTAATGGCCATACTGAATAAAACAAAGAACTGTGGATACTGGAAATCTGAGACAAAAACAGAAAGCACTGGAGAAACTCAGCAGAATCCGTGGAGAGAGAATGGAGTTAACATTTCAAGCCCAGTGACCCTTCTTCAGAACCGATAGCCGAGAAAGGGTGATTTATGCTGATGGCAGGGGTTGTGGGGAAAAAAAGTGAGCAGACAAGTGGAGATGGAGACCAGAGACAGAGACAGAGAGAGAGATGGGGTGGGGGGACGGTAGGTAGGAAGGTAGGAATTGTTGGTAGTAAGTTACAGTAGAAGAAAGATAGGTGACAATGGGGACTATGTGTGGATGATAATGTGTTGATAATGAAAATAGCCCACTGCCTGACAGGGTTGGGGTGTGGGAGTGTGACATGGGGGAAGATGCTAGGCCTTAAAATTATTGAACTCAATATTGAGTCCTGACGGCACCCAAGCGGAAAATGAGGTGCTATTCTTCCAGCTTATGCTGAGCTTCACTGGAACACTGCAGCGAGCCTGAGAGAGATGTTGGCCAGGGAACGGGTTGGTGTGTAGAAAACAGCAGAATCGCAGACAATGGCAACAAATGGGACCTATTCTTTGGGAGGAGCTGGGTGTACCTCAAATTCTGTCCTTACCATTGTCACTGTTATCATCGACCAGGATGACCTCTTTGAGGAGATGTGGAGGCGTGTGATTCACAACGCTGTGCACTGATCGAAGGATGACCGACAAAGCCTCATTCACAAAGATGAAGACCACAGCGATCTGAGGGAGGTTGCTCTGGTACATCATCTGTTTGCACCTTAAGACCCAATAAAAACCCAAGAAGGTTGGTTAGCAAGTCCGCTGTCTGATTTGAATGGCTGCTGTGTTTTATCACAGCGTAAACATGGAGCAACAATTACATTACATTCAGGGGGTTAGTTAGATAACTGCGTCATAATCAGCAAAGTATAAAATTCAGAAATTCAGCCAAACTCGCAAAGATTGAACATCGATGATTATAATTCATTATCTTTTGGGAGACCTCTGTAAACGAGAAGTCTTTCTATAAGATGCATTGCAGCAACATTTCAAACCTCTACCATCTCTAGAAAAACAAGGGCAGCAGTGTTGCCTTGTTCTAAATTGTGGCCTATCATTCACTGCGTCATGAAAGGCACTACACAAATGCAAGCTCCCTCAATCATACTGCAGTTCTGAGAAATGATCAGAGATCAAAAGGCTCTTTTCTACAAAATCCAGTCCCCTTTTGTCTATCATTGCCATTGAACTATCTAAAGATCAACTTCTGTTGTCTGGGTAGGTACAGAGAGTTGTACTGACAGATTTGAAACCTATTTGTATCAGTCACACAGCAGAAGTTGTAAGTGGCACATACTCTTGTGTTGTGTAAAAAAGTTGGCAGATTCCTTTGAAGCAGGAGGAGGAAAAACACGCCACTGAGAGGAATAGGCTTCAGTCAAAGAAAATGTGGAGAGTGACCATAACCTTTACCCTCTGCTCCCTGCCTAAGTCTAACTTCACTGTCTTTTCCCATTTTAACAAGGATGAGCAAGCTGTCTGTATCGTTTTGAACCTTTTAATATCACTGTGATTTTCTATTCCAGCTAACTGCTTTAAAATTCATCATAACCATCTACTGTTGACAGAGCATCCATGTCATGGAATTTTAAAACTCTCATCTTTGTATTTTAAATCTACTGTGACCTCAGTTAATTCCTATAGAGTCATAGAGTCCTACAGCATGAAGACAGGCCTTTCGGCCCAAACGGTCCATGCTGACTGAAATGTCCATCCACGCTAACCCCTTGTCCCTGCACTTGGCCCATATCCTTCTAAACCTTTCCTATCCATCTATTCATCCAAATGCCTTTTAAATGTTGCTAATGTAACCATCTCAATCACTTCCACTGGCAGTTCATTCCATATGCGCACCACCCTCTGTGTAAAAATATTGTCTCTCTGGTTCCCCTGTAATCCGTCCCCTCTTACCTTAAACTGATGGCCTCTAGTCCTCAATTCCCCAACCCTGCGGGAAAAAAGAAGTGCATTCACTCTATCTAAGCCTCTGATGATCTAATACACTTCTATAAGACTACCCTCCCTCAGTCTCCTACGCTCTAAAGAAAAAAGTCCTAGCTTGTCCAAGCTCTCCCTATAACTCAGTCCCTTGAGTCCTGGCAACATCCTTGTAAATTTCTTCTGCACTCTTTCCAGTTTAATAACATCCTTCCTACAGCAAGATGATCAAAACTGCATCCTCACCAACATCCTGCATAGCTGCAACATAACTTCCCAATTTCTATACTCAATGCCCTGATTGATGAAGGCCAGTGTGCCAAATGCCTTCTTCACTGGCCTGTCTTCCTGTGACTCCACTTTCACAGAACTCTGCACCTGAACGCCAAGGTCCCTCTGTTCCACTACACTCCTTAAGGCCCTACCATTTATCATGAAACTCCTACTTTGACTTGACTTTCCAAAATGCAACACCTCACACTTACCTATATTGAACTCCATTTGCCATTTCTCGGCCCACTTCCCCAGCTGATCAAGATCCTACTGCAATTTCTGATAACCTTCCTCACTGTCCATGATACTACCTATTTTAGTGTCAACTGCAAACTTACTAATCATGCCTTGTACATTCTCATCCAAATCATTAATATAGATAACAAACAGCAGTGGGCCCAGCACCGACCCCTGAGGCACACTGCTAGTCACAGGCCTCCAGTCCTACAAGCATCCTCTGCTTCCTACCATCAAGCCAATTGTGTAACCAATTTGCCAGCCCTCCCTGGATTCCATGCAATCTAACCTTCCAGAGCAGCCTACCATGTGGAACCTTCCCAAAGGCCATACTGAAATCATATAGACTGCGTCTACCATCCCATCCTCAGCAACCTTCATGGTCACTTCATCAAAGAACTCTAACAATTTTGTGAGGCATGATTTCCCATGCACAAAGCCATGCTGATTACTCTGAGTCAAACCTTGTCTTTCCAAATGCATGTATATCTTATACCTCAAAATCTCCTCAAGTAACTTACCTACTTCAGATGTTAAGCTTAGTGGTCTATAGTTCCCAGGATTTTCTTTGCAGCCCTTCTTGAATAAGGGCACAACATTCGCTACCCTCCAGTCTTCCGGGACCTCACCCCGTGGCTAATGATGATGCAAATATATCAGCCAGGGCCCCCGCAGTTTCTTCTCTAGCCTCTTGCAGGATCTCAGATATATCCGATCAAGACCAGGAGATCATACATTCCAATACTTCTAACATCTCCTCTATTGTGATATGGACTGTCCCCAAGATATCGCCACCCACTTCCCCAAGTTCCCAAGTCTTCATGTCTTTCTCCCCGGTAAACACAGAGGAGAACTATTCACTGAGGACCTCCACCATCTCCTGCAGTTCCACACGTACATCATCACTTTGGTCCTTAAGGGGTCCCATTCTGTCTCTAGTTATTCTTTTTCCTTTAACATACTTAAAGATACTTTAACATACTCTTTGGATTCACCCTAATCTTCTCACGTATGTTATCTCATGCTCCCTTTTTGCCCTCCTGTTTTCCTTCTTCAGTAAACTCCTGTATCCCCTATATACCTCCAAGGATTCCCTTGATCTCAGCTAGCTGTTTCTGAACTATGCCTCCTTCTTTTTTCTGGTCAAGGCCTCAAGTTTCTTGTCATCCAGGTTCCCCACTCCTGCCAACCTTGTCCTTCACCCTCACAGGAATATACAGACCCTGAACTCTAGCTAACACATTTTCAAAAGCCTCCCAATTGCCAGAGGTCCCTTTACCTGCAAACAAACGACTCCAATCAGCCCCTGCAAGCTCCTGTCTAATTCCATCAAAATTCGCCTTGCCCCAATTTAGAACTTGAACATGTGGACCAGTTTTGTCCTTCTCTATAACTATTTTAAAATTAATAGAAACATGGTCACTGGTCCTAAAGTGCTTCCCCACTGTAACCTCAGTCACCTGTCCTGCCCTATTTCCCAACAGTAGGTCAAGTTTTGCCCCTTCCCGAGTAGGACCCTGTATATGCTGCTCGAGGAAACTTTCCCAAACACATTTAACAAATGCCACCCCATCTAAACCCTTAACACTGTGGCAGTCCCAGTCTATGTCAGGAAAATTAAAATCCCCTCCTATAACAACCCTATTGCTCCTGCCAGTCTTCCAGTCTCCCTGTATATTTGTTCCTCTAATTCCCGTTGATTATATGGGGGTCAATAGTACAAACCCAATAATGTCACCATTTTCTTCTTATTTCTTAACTCTACCCACAAAACCTCACTGGATGATCCCTCAGTTATTTCATCTCTGATTACTGTTGTGATAGTCCCCTTTATCAAAAATGCAACTCCCCCTCCCTCCTTTCCTCCACCTCTGTCCCACTTAAAGCACCCGTACCCTGGCACATTAAGCGTCCAGTCCTGTCTGTCCCTTAGCCATGTTTCTGTAATGGCTATAGTATCCCAGTTCCTTGTACCTATCCACGCCCTGAGTTCATTGGCCTTACCATATCAGCCCTCTTGCATTGAAATTGACGCAATTTAATCCAACAGGCATTCCTCGCTCCCTGGCCTGTTCCAGCCTGACCTATCTCTTCAACTTGCTATCTCTGAAGACTGTATCTCCTTCCATCCTCGCACTTGCCTCCCTGCTGTTGAAGATCCCACAGCCTCACAACTTTCCCACCCTCACTGCACTCCTCCAATTCTGGTCTCTAACACATCCCTGATTTCCATTTGTTCTGAGGAAAGGTCATCGGACCCGAAACGTTAACTCTGATTTCTCTTCACAGATGCTGCCAGACCTGCTGAGCTTTTTCCAGTAATCTCTAGTTTTGTTCCTGATTTCCATCGCTTCTGCTGCCCTAATCCCCAAATCCTGGAATTCCCTTTCTAAACCTCTGCCTCCCAATGTCCTCTTTACGCTGCTCCCCAAAACTCACCTCTGTGATTAGGTTCCCGTCAATCTGCCTTGATCAATCTTGGCCCAGCTCAGTGTTCCATTTGAGTGCGGTTTTGGTAATGATCTTAAATCTGTGTCCTTTCTGCTACCGCGAACGGTTTCCCCTCATTTACTCCATCAAAGCCCTTCCCGTGCACGCTATGTTCTCAAAAGGAACTACCCACTCTTTCCAATAAAAACAAAACATGCTGAATATTTGAAGTAACAAATTGGCTTGTTCACAACTGGTGCTGTAGCATCTGTTTTGCTGCGTTCTTTCTCTTCTGGGGTACTTTTCACACAATAACTGGGCAGCTGCTTACTGTAAGATTTGCTTCAAGTGTTTAGAGCTCAGGTCTAATTAGTCCCTCATTGAAGTGAATATTAAAAACCAACCATTCAGCAACACAGTCTATGGAGCTGTGATCAGTCATTCCACGCACACCCTCTATCCACCCCGTCACCCCGCCAAAGCCTGTTTGTGAAATGTTTTCAAACCATTCTTCCACATTAATTACTATCGTTTTTTAACGCACAAATTGTCAGAGCAGTTGTTTCTATTTGGGTAATCACAAATAGGCACAATGTCTCTTGTGATGCAGTGGTAGTGTCCTGAGCTCTCAGCCTGGTGACCTGGGTTCAAGTCCCACCTACTCCCCAGGCGTGTCACAGTATTTCTGAGCAGGTTGATTAGGGGAAAAAAAAGCTAAAATGTGCAGTGATAGTGGGAACTGCCGATGCTGGAGAATTTGAGATAACAAGGTGTGGAGCTGGATGAACACAGCAGGCCAAGCAGCATCAGAGGAGCAGGAAAGCTGACGTTTCGGGTCT
>JAHRHZ010000099.1:39848832-39886782 GCA_024137785.1 Ginglymostoma cirratum
GTCTAGACCCGAAACGTCAGCTTTCCTGCTCCTCTGATGCTGCTTGGCCTGCTGTGTTCATCCAGCTCCACACCTTGTTATCGAAAATGTGCAGTACCTTTTCCAACTACTTCATTTTGCTATGCATTTCTAAAAATATTTTAAGGATCTTGCGAGAGAATCCAATGGAAATTCAGGATAAACCGCTTTGCCCAGAGAATGTTAAATTTGTAACCGCAGAGGGTGTGGGGTGAATGAGTCGTTTCAGTCGTTTAAGCGATGGGAGTCCGGAAGGAGGCGCGAGGGCAGCCTGGGAAGGTGAGCTTCAGGAGTATAAAGGTCTTACCTCGCGTGACTGCGGCCTTTCAGTCGTTTGAGCGGCGGGAGTCCGGAAGGAGGTGCGAGGGCAGCCTGGGAAGGTGAGCTTCTCCTTTTAAAAACTTGCCTCGTGACACGGAGTGCACGTCGAGCAGGAGCAGACACGGGGCGGTTGAGTAAGTGAGGTAATATATTTGGGCGGTTGCTTTACCCGAAACATTACTAAAGTAGTGTCTCGCACCCATCCCCCTCCTCTAACCAAAAAGGGTCTGAGCGCCGATTTGGTAAGTTACTAGTGTTTTCTTTTCCAATAGTCTGTTTTTTAGAATTCAGAACAATGGGAATGGATAGTAGGGCAGTTGCATGCTCCTCCTGTAGGATGTGGGAGGTAAGGGTCACCACTAGTGTCCCTGCTGACTTCATCTGTGAGAAGTGCACCCAACTCCAGCTCCTTGGAAACCGCGTTAGGGAACTGGAGCTGGAGCTGGATGAACTTTGGATCATTCGGGAGGCTGAGGGGGTGATTGAGAGGAGTTACAGGGAGGTAGTCACACCTCAGGTACAGGAAAAAAGTAGATGGGTTACAGTCAGGGGTCGGAAAGGGAACAGGCAGACAGTGCAGGGATCCCCTGCGGCCGTTCCCCTCAATAACAGGTATACCGTTTTGGATTCTGTTGAGGGGGACGACTTACCAGGGGTAAGCCATGGGGTACAGGTCTCTGGCGCAGAGTCTGTCCCTGTTGGTCAGAAGGGAAGGGGGAAGAGGAGGAGAGCATTAGTCACTGGGGACTCCATAGTTAGGGGGACATATAGGAGATTCTGTGGGAATGAGACAGACTCGCGGTTGGTGTGTTGCCACCCAGGTGCCAGGGTCCATGATGTCTCGGATCGTGTCTTTGGGGTCCTGAAGGGAGAGGGTGACCAGCCCCAAGTCGTGGTCCACATAGGTACCAACGACATAGGTAGAAAGAGGGATAGGGTTATAAGGCAGGATTTCAGGGAGCTAGGGTGGAAGCTGAGAGCTAGAACAAACAGAGCTGTTATCTCTGGTTTGTTACCTGTGCCACGTGATCGCGAGGTAAAGAACAGGGAGCGATATCAGCTGAACACGTGGCTGCAGGGATGGTGCAGAAGGGAGGGTTTCAGGTATATGGATAATTGGGGCTCATCCTGGGGAAGGTGGGACCTCTACAAACATGATGGTCTTCACTTGAACCAGAGGGGTACAATATCCTGGGTGGGAAATTTGCTAGTGCTATTCGGGTGGATTTAAACTAGCTCAGCAGGGGGATGGGAACCTGTGGTGTAGTTCCAGTACACAGGAGGATGAGAGTAGGGAGGACATGGACAGGAATTCACCATCACAGGAGTGTGCTGGCAGACAGCAAGCTGGTTTGAAGTGTGTCTACTTCAACGCCAGGAGTATCCGGAATAAGGTAGGTGAGCTTGCAGCATGGATAGGTACCTGGGACTTCGATGTTGTGGCCATTTCAGAGACATGGATAGAGCAGGGTCAGGAATGGATATTGCAGGTTCCAGGGTTGAGATCTTTCATAAAGATCAGGGAAGGTGGTAAAAGAGGGGGAGGTGTAGCTTTGTTAGTCAAGGACAGTATAACGGTGGCTGAAAGAACTTTTGACGAGGACTCGTCTACTGAGGTGGTATGGGTTGAGGTCAGAAACAGGAGAGGAGAGGTCACACTGCTGGGACTTTTTAATAGGCCTCTGCAAAGTTCCAGGGATCTGGAGGAGAGGATCGGCAAAACGATTCTGGGCAGGAGTGAAAGGAACAAGGTGGTCATTAAGGGAGACTTTAACTTCCCCAACATTGACTGGAAATGCTATAACTCGAGTACGTCGGATGGATCTGTTTTTGTCCAATGTGTGCAGGAGGGTTTCCTGACACAGTATGTCGAAGGGCCGACAAGAGGGGAGGCCACACTGGATCTGGTACTTGGTAACGAACCAGGCCAGGTGTTTGATTTGGTGGTAGGTGAGCACTTTGGAGAGAGTGACTATAATTCAGTTACGTTTAGTTTAGCGATGGAAAGGGATAGGAACGTGCCACTGGGCAAGAGTTATAGATGGGGGAAAGGCAATTATAATGTGATTAGGCAAGACTTAGGAGGGATAGAATGGGGTAGCAAAATGCAGGGGATGGGGACAATCGAAATGTGGAGCTGGTTTAAGGAACAGATATTGCGTGTCCTTGATAGGTATGTCCCTGTCAGGCAGGGAGGAAGTGATAAGGTAAGGGAACCTTGGTTTACAAAAGAAATTGTATCTCTTGTTAAGCGGAAGAGGGAGGCTTATGCGACATTGAGATGAGATGGTTCAGATGAGGCGATGGAGAGTTACAGATTAGCAAGGAAGGATTTAAAGAGAGAGTTAAGAAGAGCAAGGAGGGGACATGAGCAGTCATTAGCAGGTAGAATTAAGGAGAACCCTAAAGCTTTCTATAGGTATGTGAGGGATAAAAGGATGACTAGGGTAAGATTAGGGCCAGTCAAAGACAGAAGTGGGAAGTTGTGTGTGGACCCCGTGGAGATCGGAGAGGTGCTAAACAAATATTTCTCATCTGTTTTCACTCAGGAAAAGGAGAATATTGTAGAGGAGAAGACTGAGATACGGGCTATTAGACTTGAAAGGATTGAGGTTAGTAAGGAGGAGGTGTTATCAATCCTAGAAGGTGTGAAGGTAGATAAATCCCCTGGGCCGGATGGGATTTTTCCGAGGATTCTCTGGGAAGCTAGGGAGGAGATGGCGGAGCCTTTGGCCTTGATCTTTGAGTCGTCATTGTCTACAGGTTTAGTACCAGAGGACTGGAGGATTGCAAATGTTGTGCCCTTGTTCAAGAAGGGCAGTGGAGATGACCCAGGTAATTATAGACCAGTGAGCCTTACATCTGTTGTAGGAAAAGTTTTGGAAAGGATTATAAGAGATAGGATTTATAATCATCTAGCAAGCAACAATTTGATTGGAGATAATCAACAATGGATTCGTCAAGGGCAGGTCGTGTCTCACAAACCTCATTGAGTTTTTTGAGAAGGTGACCAAGCATGTGGATGAGGGTGGGGCAGTTGACGTGGTGTACATGGACTTCAGTAAAGCCTTTGATAAGGTTCCACATGGTAGGCTATTGGAGAAAATGCGGAGGCATGGGATTGAGAGAGATTTAGCAGTTTGGATTAGAAACTGGCTTTCTGAAAGAAGCTAAAGAGTGGTGGTTGATGGAAAATATTCAGCCTGGAGTCCGGTTACTAGTGGTGTGCCACAAGGATCTGTTTTGGGACCACTGCTGTTTGTCATTTTTATAAATGACTTGGACGCAGACATAGGTGGATGGGTTAGTAAGTTTGCAGATGACACTAAAGTCGGTGGAGTGGTGGACAGTGTGGAAGAATGTTGCAGGTTGCTGGGAGACTTGGATAAACTGCAGAATTGGGCTGAAAGGTGGCAAATGGAGTTCAATCAGATAAATGTGAGGTGATGCACTTTGGGAGGAATAATAGGAAGGCAGAATACTGGGTCAATGGAAAGATTCTTGGTAGTGTGGATGTGCAGAGGGATCTTGGTGTCCAGGTACATAGATCCCTGAAAGTTGCCACCCAGGTTGATAGTGCTGTTAAGAAGGCATACGGTGTGTTTGGTTTCATTGGTAGAGGGATCGAGTTCCGGAGCCGTGATGTCATGCTGCAACTGGACAAAACGCTAGTGCGGCCTCACTTGGAATATTGCGTACAGTTCTGGTCGCCCCATTACAGGAAGGATGTGGAAGCATTGGAAAAGGTGCAGAGGAGATTTACCAGGATGTTGTCTGGTCTGGAGCGAAGGTCTTATGAGGAAAGACTGAGGGACTTGGGTCTGTTCTCATTGGAGAGAAGAAGGCTAAGAGGGGATTTAGTAGAGACATACAAAACGATCAGAGGATTAGATAAGGTGGACAGTGAGAGTGTTTTTCCTAGGATGATGACGTTGGCTAGTACGAAGGGGCATAGCTGCAAATTGAGGGGTGATAGATTTAGGACAGATGTCAGAGGCAGGTTCTTTACTCAGAGAGTGGTAAGGGCGTGGAATGCCCTGCCTGCCAATGTAGTTAACTCAGCCACATTACGGGCATTTAAACAGTCCTTGGATAAGCATATGGATGATGATGGGATAGTGTAGGGGGATGGGCTTAGATTAGTTCACAGGTCGGCGCAACATCGAGGGCTGAAGGGCCTGTTCTGCACTGTATTGTTCTATGTTCTATGTTCTATGTTCTATATAATCTCAGGGGGTGCTTGATGGCAAAGAAAGGAAGCGGAGATGATTACATATTGGGAAGTTCCTGCTCCAAAGTCAGTTTTCTTGCTACCTAACTCCAGCCCTTTCCCGGGCAACTATATTTTGCATCACTCAGTCAAGGTTTGTGGGCATCGCTGGTTCGACATTTATTGCCCCTTCCCTAGTTGCCCCTTTCAGAAGGTGGTGGTGAGCTGCCTTCTTGAACCGCTGCTGTGTTGTAGGTAAATCCACAATGCCCTTAGGGAGGGAATTCCAGCAATACTGAAGGAACGGCGATATACTTCCAAGTCAGGATGGTGAGTGGTTCAGAGGGGAATTTGCAGGGAGTGGTGTTCCCATGCATCTGCTGCCTCTGTTCTTCCTGGTGACAGGGGTTTGAAAGGTGCTGGTGAAGGTGACTAAGCTGGATCGTTCAAAATTGCAATGTCACATTTAGCCCACGATAAACATCCAACCACCAAACCCTACTCACTCACCTCCCCGCAGCATCCGCAAATATCTCCCAGCTATTGCCTGATCTATTCAACAACTCAATTTTCACATTTGTTACCTGTCTCTGAGAGACAACTGTGCATACATAGATGAAGATACAGCGGAGAAACTTAGAGCTGTATAAAACCTAATTAATTTGTTAAGTACTTAAGTAAATAGTGCATGCCTTTAACGACGAGAGATATCTCAACCCCTCGGTTCTGTAATTAATCCCAAAAGTTATTCCCGGGAGAGTTGGCAGCTGGCCAGGCTGGAACTCCTCTCAACACCTTCACCGTGCCTCCTGACATACAGTATTTCTTCACAGTAGTTCATCTTGGAGTTACTGTTAAAATTGGGGGTTTCCCTCCCAGTTTATACCTGCCAAGCTGGCATTCCGATTTCCTCATTTGGAAATTCTTGCGAAACTGTCCAATTCCAAAACGTTTTATCATACAGAGCTTGCAGTTATCAAATTCCCTTGGTTTCTCCAAATCCTTCTCCCTTTTATGGTCTCAGTCATAACTTAGCTCCTGATTGGTCTTCACACCAGCTGGAATGTCATTCTGTTCATTCCTCCTAACTATAGCTGGAACTTGGGTGCAGTAAGCTGTGTACCTGAGAGAACCACTTTCTACAACGTCTTCTGTCTGGCTTACAGCTAACTTGTCCCAGCCCATTGTAAAATCTCATGTCAATTGCCATAGCTTCAGCCCTATCCAACACATTCTCATCGTTGTGTCCACTGCTTCCATGTCCCAGTCGAGCATTCCTGATTCCAACTGCTCCAACATTGATGGCCCTACACTCAGTGACTCAGGCCCTAAGCTGTGAAATTCCCTTTCACACCCCCAGCCTGTTTATCTCTTTCCACCCTTAGATGCCCCTTACAGTGAAGCTTTTACCCCATGCCTTGTATTGTCTTATTAGGCTCAATGTCTGACGTTACAATGTTTGATGGGAGGTGGCATTTGCATTGAAGGTGCCATTGCTTTGCCGATAGAGTGACAGGTGAGTTGGCAGGAGGAGGAGGCTCACGTGGAACATGGTGTTTACTAGTATGAGCAATATGGACCGAATGGCCTGTGCTTTTGTTCAGACACGTCCTCCCACACTTTGCTGAATAGGTTGAAATGAATGAATGTCAGCTTTCCATTCTTGGCAAGTAATTTGCGCCAGGAAAATATTCAAGGTGCTCTTTTCGAAGCCCCCTGGTGTTCTTAATGACTGCCAATACCCCAAAAGGCATGAGGTTTTGCAAAGTGGGAGACTGAAGCCTGGAAGTTACAGGGGACCATATGCTGAGAATGAGCTCTGGGCCTCAGACTTCTGTTCCCCGTCTCTTTCCCATTCGCTTGCCTGGGGCAGGACTGGGTCAGGACTCACAGCCTCCAATCTCAGCTGCCTTTCTACATTGTGCAGCCATTGCCATTACTGAGCATGCAGAGCTGGGAGAAGGCTGTCCGAGAATCCTCTTGAAAATATGTCCCCACATCAGTTATCATTTTGCAATCAATGCTCAGGACCAGGGGGGTATTCCCTTATTTGGTAAAGAATCAGCGGTGTAATAAAACTAGCTTTTAACAATTTCTTGGGCAGACTCTCGACCTGTGTATTTGCACCCCTCGCTGTATCAGGTCGGTTTTAATTCCTTTGAACCCTCAACTGCTGTGTTGAGCAAGAAGCCATTTCTTTCATTTACACCTTTGAAATGAGCTCAGTTTGTATGATAAATTAAAACGATAAATTACTGTGTGGGGAGCCAGGAAATGCTTTTCTAAGATAGTATCCCCAAAGCAGTGACTAACTGAATTTCAAAATCCTAGGGTTATGTGTATGTTCCATTCATCAGGATTAGTTAGAGCACTTTCAGACTGGGCTCAAGAGAGAGCACTCTTTCCTCTAAGCTTAAAACTTGTCAGAGGAGGAAGAAAAACGGTGCAGGATTGAGGTTTGTTGCACTGTCAGAGGTGCCATCTTTCAGATGGGACATGAAACTGCTCAGACTTGTCTGATGGATGGAGGTGAGAGGGGAAAAGTTTAAGGGAGATATGCATGGAAAGTTCTTTACACAGAGGGTGGTTGGTGCCTGGAACGCGTTGCCAGCGGAGGTGGTAGAGGCGGGCACGATAGCGTCATTTAAGATGTATTTAGACAGATACATGAATGGGCAGGGAGCAGAGGGATACAGATCCCTGCAAAATAGGTTCAGAGATAGCAGGAATTGCAGATGCTGGAGAATCTGAGATAACAAGGTGTAGAGCTGGATGAACACAGCAGGCCAAGCAGCATCAGGGGAGCTCTCCCTCTATCTATCTCCCTCTTCCTCTCCCTCTCCCCTTACCTATCTCTCTCTTCCTCTCCCTCTCCCCTTATCTATCTCCCTCTCCCTCTCCCTCTATCTGTCTCTCTCTTCCTCTCCCTCTCCCTTTCCCCTTATCTGCTGCTTGGCCTGCTGTGTTCATCCAGCTGTATACCTTGTTATCTTGGAAAATAGGTGACAGGTTTAGATCGAGGATCTGGATTGGCGCAGGCTTGGAGGGCCGAAGGGCCTGTTCCGGTGCTGTAATTTTCTTTGTTCTTTGTTCTTTGGATGGAAGGGATTCTGTGGTATTTTACTTCAACGCTAAGTATGGTAGGTCTCCCCACTGTGCTAGCCAATAGAGAATCCAAACAGTGTGGGAGCGGGCCATTCAACCCATCGGGGCCACACTGACCCTCCAAAGAGCATTCCACCCAAATCCACCCAATTCCTATAACCCTGCATTTCCCATTGCTGATCCACCCAGCTTACGCATCACTGAAACCTACGGGCAATTTAGCACAACCAATCCACCCTAACCACAACTTTGGAAAGTGGGAGGAAAACGTAGTAGCCGGAGGAGACCCACACAGACACAGGGAGAATGTGTAAACAACACAGAGACACAGGGAGAATGTGTAAACAACACAGAGACATGGGGAGAAAGTGTAAACTCCACACAGACAGTCAGCCGAGGGTGGAATGACACCTGGCTCCCTGGCGCAGTGAGGCAGCAGTGTTAACCACTGAGCCACTGTGCCACCATACAATACAACCACTACCACAGAGGGCTGAATGTTCATTCCTGATCCGACTACAGGTTGTGAGAAGTTGTGCCCACACATTGGGTCCTGCTTTTGCCACATTGGAATGACGTCTGCACATTGAATGTGATTCACTGGGCTGCAATGTGCTTCAGGTACTTGAACTGGCACTGAACTGCTTCCATCTGTTCTGAGCAGCCTCCCTGTACAACGCTGTGAATTCCCAGATTTATTTTGCTGGCCGTTTGCTGTGTAGTTAGAGATGGTTTCATTATTCTTGGCTCCACGTGCTGTGAGGATTTGCTATATGGCTGCTCATGATCAGCCAGCAATATCTCAGCAGAACTGAGGAGCGGAAACAGTTTAAGGACACTGTCCTGCACCCTCCAAACATCTACCCCCAGCCCCAGCCTGACCCCAACAATGGCCTTCAGTCAGCATCTCGTTGCCAATGGTCTCTGCCTGAGGGTATTCCTGCCAGTTTCATTGTGTGACCTCCTATGTCCTCCCACACTCTTCACCAATGGTCGCCCATCAATGGTCACCATGTCAATGTCCTGCCTTTTCTCAGCCAATCAGGAAGCAAACAGACCCCTCCTCACCTGATTGGATGATTGAATGCTAGGAAAGCAGCCTCTTTTCCAACCTTTGCCAGTAACCTTCTGAACTAATCAACTGAAGTGAGCAAAGGAATATATATTTTTTTAAAAGGTTGATTTTTTTGGTATTTTATAAGTGCCTCCCCTTAGTCACGTTCCTCCTTGCTCGCAGCTCACTCCTGGCGAATATCCTGAAAATTCCAGAGATCGCAGACTAATGCTGGTGACTCCCTGCCTTACAGTCCTCCCTCTCCCCACCCCATACACTGGGTAGGAGTATGAGACTTCCCCAGCGCTCCAAGATAATGCACAAAATGGTTACAGTTCACACACAAGAACTGTGGGATTCTGACTCCAGACGTTACGGCCCAAGAATGCCCTTGGCCCTTCTATTTATTGGCTAATCAGGAAAGAAACTCAGTCTCCCTCCTAGATTCGCAATGCACCACATGTGACTAATGTGCTGACAATACCGGGCTAATTCTACTTGAAAGAAAAGGGTCAGCCTTTCCAGGAGAAAAAATTGGAAAGGGTCAATAATTAAAATCATTAAAAGTAGCACGAGACAAGGCGAGAGAAAGATGAGGCCAAGACATCGATCGGTGTTAGCTAATTTGTCATGGTTCTTTCTGCCTGACAGCTTTCTTGATGCATCTCAGACAGCATCTGAGACCCATGACCTGTACCAACTAGAAGGACAAGGGCAGTAGACACACAGGAACTGCACCCCCTTGCAAGTTCCTCTTTAAGCCACTCACTGTCCTGACTTGGAAATATATCGCAGTCCCTTCAGTGTTGCTGGGTCAAAATCCCGAAACATTTTCCTTCATAGCACTGGGGGTGTCCCTGTACCCCACAAAGTGCAGCAGTTCAGCCTGTTCACTATCACCTCCTCAAGAGGTAATTAGGTATGGGCAGCAAATGCTGACCCAGCCAGCTATACCCACGTTCTGTGAGTGAACAAAAGAAGCATTAACTTTCTGGGCTGTCCTCTCTCACCAGGAGTTGTTCACTGGATTCATTGCCATGTAGTAACAAGGCTCCATCATGAATACAGCCAGACAAATTGCAATGGGCAAATACCACCTAGTGTTCCCTCGGAAACATTATTCACATTGCCGGTCTAATTATACTGTGCTTTCTTCATCAGAATTCTCCAGTTTCATGCTGCATAAAAACAAATCAGTAGTGTGGCTGCCAGACATGCCACTCTCAGATTTCCCTATTCTGTGTCTAAATTGACTAGGCAATGCCTTCAATGGGCCATTATATCCATTGTGTATCAAATGAATGAGATCATTAAGTCTTAGCGAAAGTCTAATATTATCTGTCAACCTAAAGGAGGACTTTTGATGTCATGTTGTGGCTAAGAGAACAGTTACTGAACCATGTCCATTCCAACAATACCGTTAACACTTTTAGAATGAAACACTCAATTATAAACCCCACTTGCCATCTCAGGAGGTGACTGAACAGACAGCTAAACTAGAGGTCCTGTCAGGAGATACTGCCATCAGGCAACATAG
The DNA here is from genome assembly GCA_024137785.1 of Ginglymostoma cirratum. Classification (NCBI taxonomy): domain Eukaryota; kingdom Metazoa; phylum Chordata; class Chondrichthyes; order Orectolobiformes; family Ginglymostomatidae; genus Ginglymostoma; species Ginglymostoma cirratum. The sequence continues at coordinate 39,859,078 of JAHRHZ010000099.1, forward strand.
CAAACAAAAAAACCAAGGAATCAGGGATGCTGGAAATTAGAAACAAAATCAGAAACTGCTGGGAAAACTCAGCAGGCCTGGAAGCATGCGTGAAGAGAAATCAGAGTTAATGTTTCGGGTTCAGTGACCCTTCTTCAGAATTGACTGCAACTGGGGTTGAAGATGGTATATATGCTCAAGATGGGGTGGGTGGAGGAGTAAACAACAGCGGGAGATGGAGGCCAGACAGAGAGAGAACAATAGTTGGGCAGACACAGGAATGGGTAATGGTCAGCCTGGGAGAACCAACAGCTGCTAATGGGGACCATTAGTGGGCCGTGTGTGGGAACAGCCCATGGGATGACAAGGCCTGGTGTGTGGGGTTTGGGGTAAGGGCATGGGAGAAGGTGTCAGGCCCTAAAATTATTGAACGCGGTGTTGAGTCCTGAAGGCTGCGAGGTTCCCAAGTGGAAAATGAGGTGTTATTCCTCCAGCTTGCCCTGAGCTTTGTTTGGCGCACTGCAGTAAGCCTGTGACAGAGGCGTTGGCCAGGGAACATAGCGGTGTGTTGAAATGGCAGGCAACTGGAAGTTCAGGGTCATTTTTGCAGACAGAACACAAGCGTTCTGCAAAGCAGTCACCCAGTCTGTGCTTTGCCTCCCCATTGTAAAGGAGACCACATTGTGAGTGGCGAATGCTGTAGGATAGTTTGTGGGAAGTACAGGTAAAGTTCTGCTTCACCTGGAAGGTGTATTTGGAGGCCCTGGATACTGAGGAGGGAGGAGGTAAAGGGGCAGATGTTACACCTTCTGTGATCACAGGGGAAGGTGCCATGGGGCTGACAGGGGTGTTGGGAATTGAGGAGGGATGGACCAGGGTGTCCCAAAGGGAATGGTCCTTGTGGAAGGCTGACAAAGGAGGGGAGGGGATTTGTCTGTAAAGTAATGTGGGATCCTCCTATGGGTAAATTGGCTGCCACATCTCAAACAGTAATAACAGAGGCTACACTTCAAAAGAGCTGAATTAGCTGCAAAACTAAGGCTGGGAAATGTGTAATATAAATGTCTTTGTTGCTGATGGGGGGTAGAGTTTTGGAGATTAAAAACAGGGAAGTCCTGTTACAACTGTACAGGGTGCTGGTGTGACCACATTTGAAGGACTGTGTCCAGTCTGGGCCCCCATATTTGAGAAAGGAGAAACTGACATTGGAAGATGTTCAGCTAATTCCTGGGATCAATGGAGTTAACTTATCAATAACAGCTGAGCAGGTTCGTGCTATTAAACAGGTTAGAGCTTAGAAGCATGAGGAATGATCTTATTAAAATACTTCAGATTTTAAGGAGGTTTGACAGATAATAATATTGAAGAGGATGTTTCCACTCATGGGAGACTCTCAAATGAGGGGTCATAGTTACAGAATGAGGGGAAAGATGTAAGCCAGTGCCATTCATGGGCCTTTTATTGTCTTGGCCGGTATTTACTTGCCAATTTCCAACTGCTCAGAGGGCAGATAAACATCAACTGGAATCCATTTGTACGTCCAGCTACTCTCTGAGGGCCATCAGTGAGATATGAGAAGTAATTTTTTTCCCTCAGAGGGTAGTGAATGTCTGGATTTCTCTGCCCCAGAGATTTGTGGAGGCTAGATCACCACAAGTGTTTAAAGAGGCAGGAGATAGATTTCTGAAACATTGAGGACTGGAAGGCTACAAGGAGCTCATATCGAAGAGGGGTTGAGACCTGAGCAGATCAGCCATGACCTTGTAAAGTGATGCAGCAGGCTCAAGAGACCGAAAGGCCTATTCCTGCTTCTGTTTCTCATGTTCTTGTTGCTTGCAAAGATTCCCCAGCAAGAACAACAAAATTTCTTTGGGATCGTAGAATGTAATGGTTTTTGTTTATATTTCTGAGTCAAGTTTCATAAAAAACCAGCACTTCCACAAACTACAATTCCCGCAGCATTGTCGAGTCAGCTGAGGGTGGAATTGTTGCATTGTAGAAAGGCAGTGGACATGAACTGAAAGGGTAAGGGGCTGATGGAGATTGGAAATAGCACTTCAGTTGCTGTCTCCCGTTCGTAGCAACGTGAAAGAAAATGAGGTTTTGCACTGACCGACGGCTCGGAAAAGTCCACTGTGAATTCAGTGGGTTTGGCAGTCTCCTGTGAGAAGTTGCCCTGGAAACCTCACATCAGTCAAGCCAACAGTGCTGGAGAATCTCTTCATTAAACAACAGCATTTCACTCTGCAAATGTCCACCACCAGCCTGCATTTCTATTGTTCATCCAAAAGCACGTACAAACAACAAAATTTCCATGAAATATTATGATAGGCAAATTATGGCAGCCAACCTACACATCAAAGCTATCATGTGGGATGTGGGTGTCATTTCTTGCCCGTCCCTAGTTTCCCCTTGGGAAGATGGTGGTGAGTTGCCTTCTTGAACCATCACAGTCCATATGCTGTCTGTGTCTTGTTCCAGGACGTTGACCCAGTGAGAGTGAAGGTATGGGGCTGATACAGTTCCAAGGCAGGATGGTGAGTGGCTTGGCAGGGAAGATGTAACCAGTGCCATTCATGGGCCTTTTATGGGAAGTGAGTGTCACTGGCTTGGCCGGTATTTATTTGCCAATTCCCAACTGCTCAGAGGGCAGAGAAACATCAACTAGAATCTATTTGTAGGTCCAGCTACTCTCTGAGGGCCATTAGTGAACTGTTTGACTTTCACAATTAGGTTAGCTGCTTTTCAAAAAAAAAACTTTTGCTTCTAATTAAACTATTTTTTCTAATCAACCTCTTCAAAGAGATGTTATTACACACCTCTGGAGCACATGGAACTTGAACCTGGGCCTCCTACTCCAAGGGCACAGACATTACCACGGCACCAACAAGAGGGCTCCTCAAAGTCCAGTTCCTAATCTTTTTAAACGTCCTTTTTATTGACCTATTTTTCTAATCAACCTGTTCAGAGGTGTTATTACTGACTTGATGCAGGAGTCCCGGGACACTACCACTGTGCCTCAAGAGGGTCCCTCGCAACCCAACGTTTTTTTTTCCTACACAGAAGTGTTATCTCACACAACTGAGTGACCTCCCTCCCACCAAAACCACCATGAGTTTTATTTTTAAACAAATAACCATTACCCGTAAATAGACCGGTGTAGGCTATTCAATATTTATGAGCAAAGCCCATTATGCGCATTGAAAACCATCAAAATCGCAGGGAAGGAAGTTACTACATTTTCACTCTTTGAATTCAAATTTCAGCAGCTACTCCGATAGAATTCGAATCCATGTACCCCAGAGAATCATAAAATCCCTATAGTGTGGAAGCAGACCATTTGGCCCATCAAGTCCACACCAACCCTCCAAACAGCATCTAACCCAAACCCATCCCACCTACCCTATCATGCTACATTTCCCACGGCTAATTCACCCAGCCTGCACATCCCTGGACACTATGGGGCAATTTCCCATGCCCAATCCACCTAACCTGGACATCTTTGGACTGTAGGAGGAAACCAGAGCACCCGGAGGAAACCCACACAGACACGGGGAGAATGTGCAAACTCCACGCTGACAGTCGCCTGAGGGTGGAATGGAACCCAGGATCCTGGTCATGTGAGACAGCAGTGCTAACCCCTGAGTCACCATGCTACCCCAGAGCATTAGCCTGGGATTTCAGATTACAAGTCCCAGTCACATTTCCACCCTGCCATTGCTTCTCCAAAGGTAAATGGTGCAACGAGCAACTTTACCAATCAATTCATTGAAATATTGACCTGTCAAAGACTGCAGAAGGACTGATATGCTGCAAGTTTCTGCATCATGCCCAATAGGTTTTTTTAATTCAATGAATATCCCCTTCCCCCACTCACAAAAATATCTAAAGCAGTTAATCGAGCTCATTACTTTTGTGGTCTGTAGTCTGGTATCGACCTGTCGAGTGATATCCTGTCGCTGAGCTGAGCATTGTAGCCGTAATCTTCATATTTAGCATCAAACTCACGACTCTCGTCTCTCATAGTGGCAGCAACTCCTCCCTGGCCTAGGCCGCCAGGTCCCTCCATCAGTCCAATTGGTTTAGCGAGTCCTAAACAAGGCATAGAACACAGGTCAGGGTCTCAAAACAGAACCTTCTGGAAACACAGGCCAGCCTCCCGAAACAGAACCTTATGGAAATACACAGAGAATAGCCTGGAGACAGACTGTAGGCCAAAGCCTAGGGTAGTAGTGATTTGGGTGTGGCCATTCCCCAGAAATGAAATGAAACACATTTTGTACGACAGAGTAAAAGATAGAAAACACAGTTATGCAAAGGATATTATGAAGCTGGGGAGGGTTCAGAAGAGATTTACCAGGATGTTGCCAGGTATGGAAGGTTTGAGTTATAAACAAAGGCTGGATGGGCTTTGACTTTTTTTCACTGGGGCGTAGGAGATTGAGAGGTGACCGTATAGAGGTTTATAAAATCATGAGGGGTACAGATAAGGTTCATGGTAGGTGTCTTTTCCCTCGGGTTGAGGGATTTCAAGGCTAGGGGACATATTGTTCAGGTGAGAGAAGACAGATTTAAAAATGACATGGGGGCAAGATTTTTATACAGAGGCTTGTTCACACGTGGAATGAACTTCCTGAGTTCTGGAGGAAGTGGTGGATGTGGGCACAGTTACAACGTTTAAAAGGCACTGAGATAAGTGCATGAATAGGAAAGGTTTGGAGGGATACGGGCCAGGCGCAGGCAGGTGGGACTGGTTTAATTTGGGATTATGTTCGGCAGGGACTGGTTGGACCGAAGGGTCTGTTTCTGTGCTGCATGGCTCTATGGCCCTAAGAGCTAATTCACCCCAAACCTGCACTCTGCAAAACTTTAGCAAAGTCCAAAATGCATAATTAACTTTAACATCTGATGCCGCAAGTACACCTACAGACCAAGGGGTCTCCCACATTAGCGAGTGTATTTGTGATTGAAATATGTACCTAACAAACACTGAACATTGCACCTTAAACCTCCAAACTATCAGCAGCTGATAACATCTCCCTGGGCTCTCCATCTTCAATTGCAGTTCAATGCATTGGACTTTGACAAAAATACAATGTTCTGGCACTAGTTTGGGTAAACTGAATGTACCAAACTCAAAAGAAACAATTAATAAAAGACGCAGAAACTGGAACACAGGTGGACTCAGAACCATAACTGCAAAATAAGATATAAGCTCAAGGGCACAATTGTCCAGCGGGTGCAGGATCAGGGAGACCTTGAGGTTTATACTCATAAATGATTGAAGGCGAATATCAATAGGTCTGACAGCATCTGTGGAAACAGAAACAGAGTGAACATGTCAAGTCTGGTATGACTCCTTTCGGATCTGTTCTGGAGTCACACCAGACTTTAAATGTTCACTCTGTCTCTCTCCCCACAGATGTTGCCAGACCTGCTGAGTTTCTCGAGCATTGTCTAAGTTTATTTCAGATTTCCAGCATCTGCAATATTTTGCTTTTAATCATTGAAGGGTATCGGAAAAGTGGTCAGTATCTTAAACTATATAAACAGAGGCCTCATGCTGGATTTTCACAGGGTCAGAAATGTTAGTAGACAGATACTGCAAGTGATTAGGAAGTTGACTAGAATGTGATGTTTATCACAAAGGGAATGAAATGTTAAAGGTGGAACTTTTCACTTTAGCTGTACAGGACCTTGGCGTTACCACAGTTGGATTGCTGTGTACAGTTGTGGTCTCTGTGTTTCAAGAAGATTGTGATTTCATTGGAAGTAACTCAGAGAAGATTCATTCAACTCATTCCTTCAACAAAGGGTTTGACTTACAGAGAAAGGTTGAACATGTTGGATCTGTACCCATTGGAGTTTAGAAGATTGAGGTGTAATTACTAAGATATGTAAAAATTCTGTGGGTTCGGAAGAAGGGTCACACTGGACTCAAAACATTAATTCTGTTTCTCTCTCCCTGGGTACTGCCAGAACTGCTGAGTTTCTCCAGGAATCTCTGTACATGTTTCAACTATACTGAGGGACTAGATAGAATGGACAATGAGAGGATGTTAGAACTACAGGATATAGTTTAAGAATAAGAGGTATCCCTTTTAAGACTGGGGGAGAATATTTCCTTCCAGAAGATTGATGGTATGTGGAATTCTCTTCCCCAGAAGGTAGCAAAGGCTGGGTCATTGAATTTATTCAAAACTGAATTGGACAGATTTCTAATAGAGAAGGGAGTCAGAGAGAATGGGTGGGGCAGGGGAGGAGGCGAGCAGACAGAGAGTTTGATCAGGCTCCAAGGGGCAAATCACCCTTCCCCGCTCCTGATTCTGACATTCCTGTGTGGAGTCTGCACCTTTTTCCCGTATCTGCGTGGGTTTCCTCCGGGTGCTCCGGTTTCCTCCCACAGTCCAAAGATGAGCAAGTTAGGTGGATTGGCCGTGCTAAATTACCCATAATGTTCAGGGATCTGGGTTATAGGGGGATGGGTCTGGCTGGGATGCTTTAAGAGTCGGTGCGGACTTGGTGGGCCGACGGGCCTGTTTCCACACCGTAGGGATTCTGTGATATATGATTCCGATTATGAGAGCTTTTAAAAATGTTGGGTGGGATCAGGATGCCCTGTCTGTGCCAGCTCCAGGTTTGGCCAAAAAAGTGGGAAGGGGTTGAAGGAATGACTGACACAGGAGGGAAATCTGAAGTCAGCGGGCCATTTAACTTTGTACTGATTTCAGAAAGACTCTGTTTTGGCTGCATGAAAGCCCCTAAACTGGTGTCATAAATGGATGGAGTGGACACTCACTAGTAGCTTCAGAGGGTGGATGAGGCCTGTTTAAATTTCATGATTTGAATATTCTTAAATGCCCTGCTTTTCAAACATTCAAAAGACCACACAGGCTGCAGCTGGGGTAGTCATAGTTAAAACACATTCTCTGCTGGATTGGCTGGATTGATGGGACATAGAGGTGGGTGAGAAAAAAGTGTTGGCTTGATTTCAGTAGATTTCTTCGTGGGGATTGTGGGCTGTGTAACATGAGATCTAAAAACTCTCAATGAACATGAAAGAACTGAAATAAAGTGTTAGAGAATGGAGGCAAGTTTCCTTGTTAGTCCACCTCTCTTCCAAATGTGGCTAACAGAGGTCTATAAGACACAGATCCTACACAGAATGAGAAATGAAAAGTGGGAAGTAATGTTGTATTAAGGGCAAGAAGGGAAAAAAAGGAGAGAGGTAGAGAGGAACGGTAAGGAAAGGTTCAATAATCCGAGATATAAAACTACCCAAAGTAACTTCACATGTGGCTATTTTAATCTGATCAATGCAGCCATCCTCAACTTCACAGAAATTTATCCATCATTAAATTGATACACCTCTCCAGTGTCTCTGTCGATTTAAAAGGCGTATAATTAATCATATGCCATTCTGTCTAAACAGTCAAATTGGATTCCAGACAACGAGGGGCTTATTAAACAAGTCAGATGGATCATGAAATTGTTAGTGACATCAGATGCAGACAAACAGCTCCTATTATATACAGCTAACTCATATTGCACACTTTTCAGTGGAAAATGTCCACAGGCGCTTCACAGGGCCCAATGTTACCCTGTGGAAATATTAATTCAGGTGACCATAAGTGTGGTTAAAGAGATGGTTTTTAAGAAGGACTGGAAGGGGGGAGAGAGAGACAGTGTGATAGAGAGAGAGAGGGGGAGAGGAGGAGAAGTTTAAGGAGGTGATTCTAGAGCCTAGGTCCAATGCAGCAGAAGGCACAGCCATCAATGGCAGAGTGATTAATGTTCGGGATATTCAAGAGGCTATTCTTGGAGAAACACGGAGATCTCAGAGGGTTGCAGAGATGGAGGATGCTGTGAGACACAGAGACCCTGGGGAGAGTCAATTTTTTTTCCTTCATTCATTCACGGGATGAGGGTATCACTCGCTAGGCTGGCATTTATTGCTCTGAGGGCAGTTAAGCGTCAAACACAGTGCTGAGCGTCTGGAGTCACATGTAGGCCAGACCAGGTAAGGATGGCAGTTTCCTTCCCTAAAGGACATTAGTGAACCAGATGAGTTTTTCCAACAATCAACAATGGATTCATGGTCATCATTAGACTCTTAATTCCACTATGTGCTGTGGTGGGATTCAAACCTGGGTCCCCAGAGCATTATCGGGGTCTCTGAATTAACAGTCTAATGATAATACCAGTAGGCCATTGCCTCCCACAATAAACAGGAATGAACAGGACAAAGAGAAATGAATAGGAATTCTGTTTGGTTAATCCTTCATGCACAATGAGAAACTTTCTAAAAGCTCTCAGTTTCTAATCGTTCCCTGCTCTGCTGTTTCTGAATTTGTGGGTGCAAAGCTTCCTTGAAACGTCACCACCAGCTGTGAAGTGTCCAAGCGGTCACTCACTCACACTGCTGCTGAAGGCTGGCTCAACCAATCCACTTCACTCAGATGAAGAATTCACTGTGGCTTTTGCTGTCCGAGTTCGTGCTCTAACAGAGGCTGACATCCCCTAAGTTGCATTGTGAGCAAGTCCAATGTTTGGAAACAGAGAATATCGACAGCGGGACAGTCATGGTCTGAAGGTAGGAGCAGAATGGATGTTTGAGGGGAGTGACGACTACAATTCTCATCCCATCTGGGAAATGGAATCGGTTTCACCTCCTCCGTCACAACTTCAAAAACTATGTCATTGGCCATAAAGCACTTCAGGATTTCCCACAGTCATGAAAGGTTTTGTTTTGATTCACTCATGGGATTTGGGTGGCCCAGCATTTATTGCCCATCCCTAGTTGCCCCTTGAGAAGGTGGGAGTGAGCTGCCTTCTTGAACCGCCGCAGTCCATGTGCTGTGGGTTAACCCAAAATGCCCTCAGGGAGAGAATTCCAGGATTTTGACCCAGTGACAGTGAACGAACAGTGATAGTCTTCCAAGTCAGGACAGTGAGTGGCTTGCAGGGGAACTTGCAGCAGGGTGGTGTTCCCATGTATCTGCTGCCCTCATCTTTCTAGACAGAAGTTGGTCGTGGGTTTAGAAAGAGCTCTCTAAGGATATTTAGTAAATTTCTGCAGTGCATCTTGTAGATGGGACACACTGCTGCTACTGAGCATCTATTGTGGAAGGGAATGAATGCTCATGGATGTAAGGCCAATCAAGTCGGCTGCTTTGTCCTGGATGGTGTCAAGCTTCTTGAGTGTTGTTGGAGCTGCCACCATCCAGGCAAGTGGGGAGTATTCCATCACACTCCTGACTTGTGCCTCATAGATGGTGGACAGGCTCTGGGGAGTCAGGAAGTGAGTTATTCACTGCAGGATTCCCAGCGTCTGACCTGCTTTGTTAACCACTGTGTTTATGTTGTAAGTCCAGTTGTGGTTCTGGTCAACGGTAACCCCCAGGATGTTGATAGTGGCACATTCAGCGATGGTAACACCGTTGAATGTCAGGCAGGATGGTTAGACTGTCTCTTACTGGAGATGGTCTTTGCCTGGTACTCATGTGGCATGAATGTTACTTGCCGCTTGTCACAGATTCATAGAGCTGTATAGCATGGAAGCAGGCCCTTTGGTCCAATGTGTCCATGCCAATCAGATATTCTACATTGATCTAGTTCCACTTGCCAGCATTTGGCTCATATCCCTCTAAACCCTTCCTGTTCAGCAGCCCAAGCCTGAATATTATCTAAATCTTGTTGCATGTGAACACAGACTGCTCAAGTATCTGAGGAGCTGTGAATGGTGTTGAACATTGTGCGATCATCTGTGAATATCCCCACTTCTGACCTTACGATGGAGGGAAGGTCATTGATGAAGCAGCTAAAGGTGGTTGGGCCGAGGACACTACCCTGAGGAACTCCTGCAGAGATGTCCTGGAGCTGAGATGACTGACCTCCAACAACCACAACCACCATCTTCCTGTGTGCCAGGTATGACTCCAACCACTGGAAAGTTGGTCCCCTGATACCCTTTGATTCCAATTTTGCTAAGGCTCCTTGATGCCACACTCGGTCGAATGCAGCCTTGACATCAAGTCAAGGGCTGTCCCTCTCACCTCACCTCTGGAATTCAGCTCTTTTGTCCATGTTTGAACCAAGGCTGTCATGAGGTCAGGAGCTGAGTGGCCCTGGCGGAACCCAAACTGGGCATCACTGAGCAGGTTATTGCTGAGCAGGTGCTGCTTGATAGCACTGTTACTGACACCTTCCATCACTTTACTGATGATCGAGTGTAGACTGATGGGGCGGTAATTGGCCGGGTTGGATTTGTCCTGTTTTTTATGTACAGGTCATACTTGGGCAATTTTCCATATTGTCAGCTAAATGCCAGTGTTGTAACTGTACTGGAACAGCTTCGCCAGGGAAGTGGCAAGTTCTGGAGCACAAGTCTTCAGTACTATTGCCGGAATGTTGTCAGGGCCCGTAGCCTTTGCAGTATCCAGTATCTCCAACCATTTCTTGATATCATGTGGAGTGAATCGAATTGGCTGAAGACTGGTATCTGTAATGCTGAGGACCACTGGAGAAGGCCAAGACGGGTCATCCACTCAGCATTTCTGCCTGAAGATTGCTGCAAATGCTTCAGCCTTATCTTTTGCACTGATCTGCTGGGCTCTTCCATCATTGATGTTGGGGATATTTGTGGAGGCTCCTCCTCCAGTGAGTTGTTTAATTGTCCACTGCCATTCACAACTGGATGTGGCAGGACTGTAGATCTTAAGTCTGATCTGGCTTGATGGTAATGGTTGAGTGGGGGATATGCCGGGCCATGAGGTTACAGATTGTGCTGGAGTACAATTCTGCTGCTGTTGATGGCCCACAGTGCCTCATGGATGCCCAGTCTTGAGTTGCTAGATCTGTGCGAAGTCTGCCCCATTTAGCTTGGTGATAGTGCCACACAACACGATGAGGGTTATTCTCAATGTGAAGGCGGGACTTTGTCTCCACAAGGACTGTGCGATGGTCACTCTTAATGATACTGACATGGACAGATGCATCTGCAGCCGGCAGATTGGTAAGGATGAGGTCAAGTATGTTTTTATCTCCTGTTGGTTCTCTCACCACCTGCCGCAGACCCAGTCTAGCAGCTCTGTCCTGTAGGACCCGACCAGCTCGATCTGTTGTACTGCTGCCGAGCCACTCTTGGTGGTGGACATTGAAATCCCCCGCCCAGAGTACATTTTGTGCCCACACCATCTTCAGTGCTTCCTCCAAGTGTTGTTCAACATTGAGGAGTATTGATTCATCAGCTGAGGAAGGGAGGTGCATGGTAATCAGTAGGAGATTTCCTTGCCCATGTTTAATTCTCCAGCCATGAGTCTTCATGGGGTCCAGAGTCAATGTTGAGGACTCCCAGAGCAACACCGTCCCGACTGTATCCCACTGTGCCACCCTCTCTTCTGGGTCTGTCCCGCTGGTGAGACAGGACATATCCAGGGATGGTGATGGTGGTGTCTGGGGCATTGTCTGTAAGGTATGATTCTGTGAGTATGACTATGTCAGGCTGTTGCTTGACTAGTCTGTGAGACAGCTCTCCCAATATTGGTACTAACCCCCAGATGTTAGTGAGGAGGACTTTTCAGGGTTGACAGGGCTGTTTCTGACATCATCTTTTCTGGTGCCTAGGTCATTCGTAGATGATCTGGCCAATTCCATTCCTTTGCTGAGACTCCTCTGCAGATGATACAATTGAATGGCTTGCCAGACCCTTTCAGAGGCAACTGAGAGTCAGCCACATTGCTGTGGGTCTGGAGTCACATGTAGGCCAGACCAGGTTTGGTTGGCAGATTTCCTTTCCTGAGGAACATCAGTGCTATAGAAATGCAAGTTTGTTCTTTTTTTCAGATATTGCCAGAGCCACTGCATGTCTCTTCCATCTTCTTTGTTTCCTCTGCCTTTGATGTAGAGGTGCTGGTGTTGGAGTGGGGTGGACAAGGTCAGAAGTCACATGACACCAGGTTTTGATCCAACAAGTTTATTTGAAATCATAAGCTTTTGGAGCACTGGTATAGCTTTTCATTTCATCTCCAATTGTTTCACCAGTTTGAGTCCTTTCTATTGAACCAGCCTGTGCAGGTTTTTAAGTTTGTAGTGTTTTCCCTCACTGACCTCTCACACTGTGGCATAATGTTTCATTATTAACCTTCCTTTGATCATTTGCCTTATGAATGCCTTATTAAATGGCAGCTGTGCGTGGCTTTGAAGTTGAAGGAGGTAAGGAAAAGTTACACTTTCAATCATTTCTCTTTGATAGTTCTCAAACTGCTCAAAGCGGGATCTTCGTAGCTCACAGCAAGGTGTCTAAACTCTGAGATCATTTCTGGAAGGTTTTTAAACCCTGGTTCAGTCCAATCTCCACTTATGCCCTTAGCACTGACGGAGTTCCACATATACACCGACAAGGAGGATCACTACTTGTGTACATCACCTCAAAGTTTGACAAAATGAAACAGAAATTGCTGGAGAAGCCTTAATGTCCTTGCAGATCTGTTTGGCTTTCTCTCCACAGATGCTGCCAGACCTGTTGAGTCTCTCCATCAATCTCTGCTTTTGTTTCAGATTTCCAGCATCCATTGTTAGAAACATGGAATCCCTGCAGTGTGGAAGCAGGCCATTCAGCCCATCGAGTCCACACTGACCCTCCAGACAGCATCCCACCCAGACCCCGTTCCGTTACCCTATCCCTGAAACCCTGCATTTCCCATGGCTGATCCATCTGCCCTGCACATCTTTGGACTGTGGGGGAAACCGGAGCACCCGGAGGAAACCCACGCAGACACGGGGAGAAGGTGCAAACTCCACACAGACAGTGACCTGAGGGCGGAATGGAACCTGGGTGTGAGGCAGCAGAGCTAACCACTGAGCCACTGTGCACCATCCCCCCACCCATTCCCTTCCCCCCACATCAACCCCCACGACATACTCCTGTTAAAAGTGACTGCACTAGGTAATTAAGAGATTCTGTGACGGCACTCAACTCTACAGCACTACTCTCCCCATCATCAAGGAAGAAAGGATGAATATAATTTATCCATAATTTGTGGGTGTACCAGTGTACACAGACTGTGGTATTGATCTCCAGAAAGGAAGAAGAGATATACTTCGCAATCCAAAGGCTATAGGGTTCATTGATAGCAGCCTGTCCGAATGTACTTTTGGTTGCTAAGGAAGCCAGACCAGATTGTCTAAAGATAATGGATAAAGAGCAAAGAAACAAATTATTTGGGAAAAAAAAATCTTTAAGACAAAAGGAATCAAGACAATATTCACACAGCGAATGGGGAAGATGAAAACCTTGCTAAATGCTTTGTGGAAACAAGGCAAAGCAAGAGAGAAGATGCCAATGATATATCAGAATAAATGGTGGTTATAGATTAACACTAGTTATGGATTGGATTACAATCAGAGAGCAGAGACTAGGGACAATCATGTCATTTATTAGATGACAAGGTGCAACTCATATAGTAGCTAAAGGATCAGTGCTCAAGCTACTGCTGTTTATAATCTAATAACAATGACGTTTAGACAAAGGACTGAATGCAAACATAGCTGTTTACATATTTCTGAGAGGGACATTGTGGCTCGGTGGCTAGCACTGCTGTCAGGGACCCGGGTTCGATCCCACCTTCAGGCGACTGTGTGGAGTTTGCACTTTCTCTCCGTGTCTGCGTGGGTCTGGCTCTTTCCCAAAGTCCAAGCAGGTGCAAGTTAGGTGGATTGTCCATGGGAAATGCAGGGTTACAAGGATAGGGGGATGGGTCTGGGTGGGATGTTCTTTGGAGGGTTGGTGTGGGCTCATTGGGCTGAATGGCCTGCTCCCACTCTGTGGGGTTTCTATGATGATACAAAGCTACAAAAAGGAAGTTAACAATGAGCCAGCTGCAGATTGGCTGTAAAAGGATGTAGGCTAATTAAGTGATTGGATAGAGAGGTGGTTGATGAATTACAATGACTCACTTCAGTAGGGAGTAGGGAAGAACAGTAAGTAATATGTGATTCATTATTGTTAGGGGACCTGACAGGTAGACGCTGAGCAGGAGTTTCCCCTGACCAGAAAAGGAATATGGATCAAAAACAAAGTTGCTGGAAAAGCTCAGCAGGTCTGGCAGCATCCGTCAAGGCAAAAAACAGAGTTAACGTTTCGGGTCCGGTGACCCTTCCTCAGAACTGGGGAATCAAGGGATATGGACTCTCTATTTTGTTTCAAGGTTTGGTGACCCTGGTCCATCAAAAATAGACGTGGCTGTACAGTGATCAATCAGTCCCTCAGTGACGTGCCTAGTCATGGAGACTGATGGCAGAGAAGAAGGCCATGCAGCCCATCATGCCTGTTTGAAAGAGCAATCTAATGAATCATTGGTAACACAGTGTGGAGCTGGAGGGACACAGCAGGCCAGGCAGCATTAGAGGAGCAGGAAAGCTGACGTTTTGGGTCGGGACCCTTCTTCAGAAACTTTGGTTTTTGGTCCATATCCCTTGATCCCTTTTCTGAAGAAGGGTCCTGACCCAAAACCTCAACTTTCCTGCTCCTCTGATGCTGCCTGGCCTGCTGTGTTCCTCCAGCTCCACGCGGTATTATCTCTGACTCCAGCATCGGCAATTATTACTATCTCTGAATCTAATGAATCATGTTGCTTTTTCAGTAAAGTTCAGGAACTTTTACCTGTTCAAACTTTTACCCAATCCTTCTTGGAAAGTTTGTCATTGAATCAATTTGCATTATCCTGACAGGGTGCTTTTATGGATTGCAATAGTTCGTGTGCAAAAGAAAAATGGTCCAGCTCTCCCCTTGGTTCTTTTACCAACTTCAATGACAGATCCTACCTAGAGGTCTGTTTCCTGGTGAAAAGGCCCTTTTGCCAACTGCCTTTAATGCAGGGGGCTGGTTGGCCCAGTTGGATTGCCAGAGTTTATAATGCAGAGTGATACCAACAGGATGACTTTGATTTCCTGTACTGGCTGGGATTGCCATGAAAGACTCTCCTTCTTGCCCTCACCCCTCACATGAGGTATGGTGACCCTTAAGGTTACGCCACAGCAGTTGTCTCTCTGTAATGACAGAGTGGGGCTATGGCCACCTTAACAATGTGATACCTGTATTATTTGGGAACATAGCGAAAAGTTGCTGTATAAATCCTTCCTCCTTTGCTTCCGAAAACCCTGAAAGTCACTCACTGCTCGTTAGTGTCACACCACAGTTGAGTTTAGTGCTGAGTTAATTAACTTTACAAGAATTAGCCAATAGAAATATCAGCTTGCAAGATTAAAAGGAGATGTATTGAAACCAGCAGTTAGAATCAATATGACTGTTGAGAAAGTAATTAGTGACATTGAGAATGATGGTTACAGTTAATCTCATATTAATTATGTATTTTTTGAAGCAAGAGTGTTCTTTTATTAAAGGCCTTTAAAAACAAAATGCCTCTCCAGCATTAATCTAACACCTGACACACCTTGCCACCAAGAATTAAGGTAGTGGGATACTAATTGAAATCTCAGAGGCAGAAGGAGGAAGTTGAGACTGGGATCCGGAAACACACAGAGTGAGTTTTTGTGAAGGACTGGACCAAAGAAAATCTCAGATTCATTCAGAAGGTCATCAATGCTGGGATAGAGTGAGACAGGATTTTAACTTCCATAGAAGGATCAGTTAGATGGGCTGAATGCCCTCCATTAGCCACCATGGTTCTCAAAGCACAGGCTTGAACTGATAGATCCAACAAAGTGAGACACAGGAACCACTCATAGATCCTGCAGATCACAGTGATGAACAGGAACATCTTATAGATCCTGCAGATCTCAGTGAGACACAGGAACATCTTATAGATCCTGCAGATCACAGTGATGGACAGGAACATCTTATAGATCTTTCAAATCACAGTGACGGACATAAACACCTTATAGATCCTGTAGATTACAGTGATGGACAGGAACATCTTATAGATCCTGCAGATCATAGCGACGGACAGGAACATCTTATAGATCTTTCAGATCACAGTGATGGACAGGAACACCTTATAGATCCTGTCGATTACAGTGATACACAGGAATCTCTTAAAGATCCTGCAGATCACAGTGATGGACAAGAACATCTTATAGATCCTGCAGATCACAGTGATAGACAGGAACATCTTATAGATCCTGTAGATCACAGTGATACACAGGAATCTCTTATAGATCCTGCAGATCACAGTGATGGACAGGAACGTCTTATAGATACTGCAGATCACAGTGATACACAGGAATCTCTTATAGATCCTACAGATCATAGCGACGGACAGGAACATCTTATAGATCTTTCAGATCACAGTGATGGACAGGAACACCTTATAGATCCTGTCGATTACAGTGATACACAGGAAACTCTTATAGATCCTGCAGATCACAGTGATGGACAGGAACATCTTATAGATCCTGCAGATCACAGTGATAGACAGGAATACCTCATAGATCCTATAGATTACAGTGATACCCAGGAATCTCTTATAGATCCTGCAGATCACAGTGATAGACAGGAACATCTTATAGAACTTGTAGATCACAGCGATACACAGGAATCTCTTATAGATCCTGCAGATCACAGTGATACACAGAGACATCTTATAGATCCTGCAGATCACAGTGATACACAGGTACTCCTTAGCAATCCTGTCCAGATCCCAGGTTCCCTATTGATCAGACTGCACATCTGCTCCCTGATGCACTTCCAAAAATGACCCTGTCTGCATAAAAGCTGCAAACCCACTCCCACCCACATTCACCCAGCCAAGCAATGAGCAGGAGAACATCTGTATCAAGCCCATGCTCTAAGGGAGCTGAGAATGCTGTGGTCATGAATACCTCAAGTGAAAAAGACATGTGGAGTTGTGGTGAGAGGGTGTGGTGTGGTGTGGGCGGCACGGTGTGGGAGAAGGAGGTAGGGTCAAGGCAGTGGGAATAAAGAGTTAAGAGCAACGTTTCCTTTAAGCTCTCCGGTCACTCAACACTGGGAGGTTCTGTGCACATTGCTCAATATACATAGGAGATTCGGAACAAGAGCAAGCCTCAAGCTAGAGGCTTCCCATTGCTGTCCATGGACTTTGGAGGTCCTCACAGAAGAAGAGAATAAGTCAAGGGATAATTCAGTGGTTAAGTGTTTAGTTAAATGTCAACAAGTTAGAAAAAGGCATCATAAACAAACCTGGAGGGAGATGTAGAGGGTTAACTACATCGTAACTTCAATAATAGACATGTGCGTGAGGAGTTCTGTCAATAGTCACCTCAGATCACAAGGAATTGGAGTGTGAGTCTTCAGGGTTCCAGGAGACGTTTTTTTTTAACCTTTCTCTATTATAAAAGAGAAAGGTAAAGCCACCATAGTCCCACTCTCTCATGAGAGAGACAACTGGTGGTGGCTTAAACTGACAGTCACCAAGCCTCAGTTGAGGGGAACGGTTAAGAAAGAGAGTCCTTCATGGTAACCTCAGACAATGCAGGAATTGAACTCATGCTATTAGCATCACTAACCAGCTGTCTAGCCAACTGAGCTAACCAACCCACTGAAATCCTCTGTGTATAGCTTTAATTAATCAGCCCTCTTAACACTTACCCTCCTGGAGAGTAGACCTCACTAACCACAAGACCATATCAGAGGGCAGCTAAGACTCAACCACATTGATGTGGGTCACCTGTAGATCAGACCTGGTGAGGATTTATCCACTAAAGGTTATTAGTGAACTGAGTGAGTTTTACAATTAAATAGAAATATATTCATCGTTTATCGCAACCTTTTTATTCCAGCACTTTTAAACAGCCTTAAATTCCCATACTGGAATTTGCATTTGCATCTTGAGGTCATTAATCCAAATGTCGAGATGAACAGCCCTTGAATATCACCAACGTGCTGCCATCTCAGATACTGCCAGTAAGGCAATGTGGCTATGTGAGGTATCAACATATGACGATGAAACTTCCAGGAATATGCCCAACCGGAGTTGGGTAGCCACACGAAATCACAAAGCACCATGTGCCATCTTAACCCGCTCCCTTAGGTATGACACCTCTGCAATCCTTGGGATGTGTCTGAAATGACACAGTTAAAGGGGAATGGAATTTCAGTGAGCTTTCTTAAAATTCACTTGTCTGAACTGGGCCTTACTGACAAGGTCTGATGAATGTTTATTGCCCTTAACTGAGATGCTTACTACGACCATTTCAGAGGGGAGTCAGGAATCAGTCACATTACTACGAGTCATGTGTAAGCCAGGTAAGGATGGCAGATGTCCCTCCCTGAAGCGCTCTGGCGAAGCAGATGGGTTTTAAGACAATCGGCAATATTGCTGCAATTAGCTTTTTATTTCAGATCCATCTAATGAATGGAATTTAAATTACCCAGCTACTACAGAGAAAAGAGAGCTCACGTCTCTGCATCATTAGTCCAGAGCTCTGGGCAAATAATCCAGTCACATAACAACTATATTACCATTCTCTCAAGTGTGGTCCTTATCACAGTAAGGGCCTTCGTGGGAATCTCCAAGACCACTCCGTAAACCTATCCCAGTCCTTTGACTTCACCATATGGTGTTGTTAAATTAATTAAGTTTCCCCGACTTCAGGTCCCAATGGATTTGTGTGGACAGGGGCAACCCATTAGCAGGAATCTTCATATTGTTCCATTGGCCAAGTCATAAAAGCCACTAATCTTTTTCTAATTAACCTTTCAAAAAATTAATTCTGTTGTCTTTTCTGATTTATCTCTGAAATTAAAGTTGTTTACATGAATCCTTGTTTCTTCAGCTCTAAGTGCTACATTAGGTTTTCCCTTGGTAATTCCTTTGTGTTGTTTAATCCTGAGCTACTGCCTAATTCTAAGAAATGTTCTCCCTCTGCGCATTGAGTTTTTGTAAAGAGAGACGTTGCCTAATTTAACTAGGTCCTGTAGAGACCCACTCGAGTCTGCCACATTATTTCCACCTATACTTCTCTATTTTTAACTTCTCAAATATCCTTCCTCCATTAGATTTGAACACCAAACACAGAGGAGATGCACCGACATTGGACAGAGTATAACACAGATGTCAGAGTCAAAAGATTAAATTATGAAAAGGGGTACATGTAAACATGATTTATATGTCCTTGAGTTTAGATGACAAAAGAATTCAATAGAACAGAAAACTGCAGAATTGTTGGCAAATCCAGAAAAGCTGAGTGCAATTTGAAAAGCAGAGTTTGACCTTTTAGAAATGAAATCAGGAAGCACCTTTTCACATAAAATGTGGTAAAAAAAACCTTGAATCTAAAAGGCCATTGATGCTGGACATCAATTGGAGTTTTCAAGACAGATTGACACATTTTTTAATAAAAGCAAAAGACTGTCATTGCTAAAAATCTGACAAAAAAACAAAAAGACGGGAAATACTCAGCAGGTACGAGAGCACCTACAGATAAACACTGAGTTATTGTAACTATCTACATCTTCAAGACTGTTCATGGGAGTTGGGAAAATTTCCTGACAGAGCTCTCAGCTAAGCCTCATTATATATTCTTAGGAACAAAAACGGAAGTTGCTGGAAAAGCTCAGCAGGCCTAGCAGCATCTGTGAAGGAGAAAACAGAGTTAACGTTTTGGGTCCGGTGACCCTTCCTCAGACATATGCTTAGGCTGGACGTCCATTAGAGTGTTAAAACAGCTGAGCTCCAGGAAAATAAATTCCTCGGTTGAAAGCTCTGGCTGTTTAATCGATTCAGTTCATAGTACAATATTTAATTACACAAGATAACTCACATTTCAAGTGCTTGCATTTTCTGCTATCAATAATTTAAAGCATCTGGATGGTGACACCTCTATTAGGCTGCAGGGAAAGCATTTTTTAAAAAGTAAATGTAAACTCATGAGTGAATGTGTTCTTTTAAAAGTCTTTGTTCCCATTTCCCTGTAGTCACTATTGAGATCACTGGTCAGTAAGTGAGGGAATGAGCATGAAAGTGCCACAGCTTGCCAAGGAAGGTAAGAGGAGCAATGGAGGCAATTCAAAATTATTCCTCATGTACACTATGGTTCACATGAAGCACAAGTCCTTTAAAACCCGGGTCCAACTCTATGGGTATTGTGGAGCTGTCACAGAGAGTGATACAACACAGAAACAGACCCTTTGGTCCAACTAGTCCATGCCATCCAGGTTTGCCAAACTAAATGTCCCATTTGCTGCATTTGGCTCGTATCCCTTGAAACCTTTCCTATCCACGTACGTCCAAATGCCTTTTAAATGTTGTACCAGTACCTGTATCTACCAATTCCTCTGGCAGCTCATTCCATATATGAATCATCCTCTGTGGGAAAATGTTGCCCTTCAGGTCCCTTTTAAATCTTTGAATGGGAATCTAAAACAGCCCCCTAATGACACCCTTCTCCTGCCTCCAGCAAACTCAATCCTCCTAGACACCCCTTCCTGGTCTCCCACCCTCTCTCGACGTCTTCCTCTGAAACTGCTACCATGATATCAATCGCTTGGATCTCTCCACTCCTTTCACTTACTCCAACCTCTCCCCATCAGAACGCACAGCCCTCCGCTCCCTTCACTCCAATCCAACCTCACTATTAAATCCACCAACAATGGGTGGGCATGGGGGTGGTAGTATGGTGAACTGACCTCTACATCACTGAGGCCAGATGCCAACTCTGTGACACCTCCTCCTACCAGCCCCTCAGTCACGACCCGACCTCTGATTACCGAGCCATCATCTCCCAGGCCATTAACAACCCCACCATCTCAGGAGATCTCCCATCCACAGCCTCCAATCCTGCACAGCCTGTTTCTATCTCCTACCCAAGATCCATAAACCTGACTGCCCCGGTTGACCCATTGTCTCTGCCTGCTCCTGTCCCACCGAGCTCGTTGTTTCCCCTTTGGTCCAGGAACTACCCGCCAACATTCAGGACACGACCCATGCCTTCCACCTTTTCCAAAACTTTCAATTCCCCAGCCCCCAACACCTCATCTTCACCATGGCATCCCCCCACATGAAGGGTCTTAAAAGCCCTCTGCTTCTTCCTATCCAATAGGCCCAACCAGTCCCCATCCACTGACACTCTCATTTGCTTGGCTGAGCTGGTCCTCACGCTCAACAATTTCTCCTTTGATTCCTCCCACTTCATACAAACCAAAGGGGTGGCCATAGGCACCCGCATGGGCCTGAGCTACGCCTGCCTCTTTGTAGGATACATGGAATAGTCCCTTCTGCACAGCTACAACGGCACCATCCTTCACCTCTTCTTCCGCTTCATTGATGACTGCTTCAGTGCGGCCTCATGCTCCAGCAAGGAGCTTAAACAGTTCATTAACTTCGCCAACACTTCCACCGCACCCCCCTCCTTAAATTTCTGGAATATTTTTGACAACTCCCTCCCTTTCCTGGACCTCTCCATCTTCAACTCCGGAAACTGACTCACCACCGACTTCCATTTCAAACCCACTGACTCCTACAACCACCTTGAGTACACCTCCTCTCAACCACTCTGCTGCAAAAATGCTATCCCATACTCCCAATTCCTCCGCCTCCACTGTATTATCTCCCAGGATGATTTTACTTCAGGTCTTCTCAGATATCCTCCTACTTTAGAGACTGTAATTTCCCCTCCTCTCCACCGCATCTCCTCCACTTCCTGCACTTCCGCCCCCAAATCCCTCCCCCCAACAGCAATGAGGAGAGAGCCCCATAGTCCTGACATACCACCCCACCAACCTCCAGATCCAACGCATCATCCTCTGACATTTCTGCCACTTACAATCAGACCTTGCCACCAAAAAGATATTTCCCTCCCCATTCCAGTCTGGGGACCATTCATTCTGTGATTCCCTTATCAGCTTTACACTCCCCACCAATTCCTCCATCACACCCGGTACCTTTCCCTGCGACAGCAACGGGTGCAACGCCTGCCCATACAACTCCCCTCTCATCTCCGTCCCAGGTCCCAAACAATCCTTCCAGATCCGGCAGATTCACTTGCACTTCATCCAACCTGAATTATTGCATCCATTGCTCCCGATGTGGTCTCCTTTATATCAGGGAAACCAAATGCTGACTCGGGGACTGGTTCACAGAGCATCTGTGGTCTGCCCCCACAAAAAACAACCCAACCTTCCAGTTGCCATCCCTTTTAATTACCCCTCCCACTCTCCGGTGACATATCCATCCTTGACTTCATCCACTGTCAAATTGAGGCCAAACATGAACTGGAGGAACAACACCTGATATTTTGCCTTAGGAGCTTACAGCTCAATGGCCTTAACATTGAATCCACCAGCTTCAAAATCTCTCCTCCCCAAGCCTTATCCCATGTCCAGCCCTACCCCTCCCCCTCACTTCCCTGACCTGCCTAACCTGTCCATTTTCCTACTCACCTATCCACTTCACCCTGCCCACGTACCACTCACAATAACCCCATACCTGCATCCAATCATCACCATCCCACCTATCCTTCCCCCGACCCACCCTCCCCCCCATTTATTTGTGGGCTCCCCACCCCCTAACCCCAGCCTGGATGAATGGTTTCAGCCTGAAATATTGACGGTCCTGCTCCCAGGATGCTGTCTGACCTGCTGTGCTTTTCCAGCCTCACATCTGTAGAAGCTGGCTTTCTGTCTCCTTTTAAATCTTTCTGTTCTCACCTTAAAGATATGCCCTCTGGTTTTGAACACCCCTACACATGCTTGTGGATGTGGTGCCAATCAAGCAGACTGCTTTGTCCTGGATGGTGTCGAGCTTCTTGAGTGTTGTTGCACACATCTATGTATGTGGGGAGTATTCCCTGACTTGTGGCTTGTAAATGGTGGACCGTCTTTGGGGAGTGAGGAGGTGAGTTACTCCCTGCAGTATTCCCAGTCTCTGACCTGCTCTTGCAATCATTGATTTTTGTGATGAGTCCTGTTGAGTTTCTGATCAATGGTAACCCCCAAGATAGTGACAGTGGGGGATTCAGTGATTGTAAGCCCACTGAATGTCAAGGGACTGTGGTTAGGTTGTCTCCAATTCGAAAGCATGTCTGCTTCTCCTGGGGCTATTTTACTTTTCCCTCCAGTGTGGCCCAAATAAGGTACGTTTACTTTGGGAAGTTCACCTTTTGTCAAGTGTAAGACCAAATTGGCTTTCCTTGACCAACGAAACATTTTGAACAAGTTTTGTAAATGTTCCTCCCAGGGTTGGCCAAACATAACATTAATTGTCAATGTATGTAACACAGTTGCGTGATCCTTCAAAGACTTTGAAATGGGTTGCTGCTGCAATTTTCACTTCAAATGGCTTGATTTTACAATGGATTAAATCAATCTGGGGTTGCAAAAGCTGATATTTTAATAGCTGTGTCAATGAATGGATCTTGTCAATTTGCCTTTAGTCAATCAATATTTATAATGAACTGTCCTTGTCTGATCCTCAGTACAATGTCCCAGTTGTAGGGAATTGGATATGAGTCCTCTTTTGTTACCTGCATTGACTTTTCAATAATCAATTAGTAATCGATATGACTCATCTGATTTCATCTATCGTCGTAACAAATAAGCTCCAGCCTTTGTGACTCTGTTCAATCATGTTACTTTTTATCTTGAATGTGGTCTTTCTTCTTTCACTGAGATGTATCAACCTCTGGTTGACTGTGTAGGACTGACGCTTTATTGGTGATGTCTCCCTTACATTAACCTTGTGTGTAGTTAAAGACATTTTGCCCGGTCTATTAACCCAAATCAATTTACGAGTGTACGACAGTTTTTGTAATTCACCTCAACTGTTTTCTGAGAGATAATGTTGAAACCTTTCCATATTTTTCTATTTGATTACTGATGGTGGACCTTTGAACTTTCCTTTCCTGATTCATTCTCGACTTGCTCTGATATTTTAATTCCTCTTCCTCCTTCTTTCACTGTAAACACACAGCTCTCTGGAGTCTCCTTCCTGTCATTGGATCTCTTTGACACATTAACATGACTCACTCGCTGAGATTTGCTCCTCTCTGGAGTATTCACAGCATTAGCGTTATTTTTTGATCCAATAAAGTCCAGTGAACTTCTAGCACTTTCTTTCAGCAACGACATTTAAAGTCACTTTTAGAATTCTGCTTTCGGTACTGGTCTCCCTGCTACAGGAAAGACATTAAACTTGAGAGAGTGCAGAAAAGATTTACAAGGATATTGCCAGGGTTGGAGGGTTTGAGCTATAGGGAAAAGCTGCAAAGGATAGAGCTATTTTTCCCTGAGCGTCAGGGGCTGAAGTTATAGAAGTTTATAAAATCATAAGGGGCATCGATAGGGTGAATAGACAAGGTCATTTCCCCAGGGTAGGGGAGTCCAAAACTAGAGGGCATAGGTTTAAGATGAAAGGGAAAAGACATAAAAGGGACCTAAGGGGTAGCTTTTTCGTGCAGAGGATGGTGCGTGTATGAAATGAGCTGCCAGAAGAGGTGGTGGAGGCTGGTACAATTACAACATTTAAAAGGCATCTGGATGGGTACGTGAATAGGAAGGGTTTAGAGGGATATGCGCCAAATTCCAGCAAATGGGATGAGATTAATTTAGGATATCCGGTCAGCATGGACAAGTTGGTCTGAAGTGTCTGTGTCCATGCTGTACAGCTCTATGACTCTAAACCTCCAGCATTCTTATCTGCTCTATCTTGCTCTGTTTGTGGATTTATTTTTGAGTTTCATGGTGAAGTCACACACTTTGGTTACATGATCCTAGAAAAGGTGGCACGGAGGTTGTAAGTGCCGCCTCTGAGCTTTGGTTTATACATTTCTATTTATTCACTTTAAGGGGTCCTCTCACCTCATGTCTATACATGGGTTGAAAGGCCTGAACTTTGTGGACTCACGTGGGACATCCCTAATGGCTCACAGTGACACAGAAATTCATTTATCTCAACCATGAGAGTGTTCCTCACAATAGGCTCTACTAAGAGATAGTAGGAACTGCAGATGCTGGAGAATCTGAGATAACAAGGTGTAGAGCTGGATGAACACAGCAGGCCAAGCAGCATTAGAGGAGCAGGAAGGCTGACGTTTCTGAAGAAGGGTCTAGGCCAGAAACGTCAGCCTTCCTGCTCCTCTGATGCTGCTTGGCTTGCTGTGTTCAGCCAGCTCTACACTGTGTTATCTGAGATTGGGAGTGAAGCTGGTTTTGGGTGGCTAATTAAAACAGGCAGTCACAAATCATCAGCCCATTAAGAAATCATCCCACTTCCAGTGAGATGAGAAGTCAGCTGTGGTCTACCATCACCCAAGACCAATTTAACCCTAAAAACAATCATGAGAAAAGGAGCAGCAGACCATTGAGCTCCTCAACCATTTGACAAGACCATACATTATTCTCTAAGTTGATTCTAACTTTCTTCACTAACCTCACATTGCCTCAATTCTCTTGATAGGCCAGCATTTGGTGATTCTCAGCTTGAACACACTCAATGGCTGATCTTCCACTGCTGCCTGGGATCGAGAAATCCAAAGATTCACCTGCCCCTGTCCTAACAGGTTAACCTTTAATTTTGTGACCCTGTGTTCTAGACTCACAAACAGGGGAAACTGTCCCTCAGCAGCAAATGTGAAAAGTCCCTCAAAAGATTTCATCTGTTTCAGTGAGATCACCTCTAATTCTTCTAAACGCCAAGACAGGTCCAGACAATTCGAAGATAATTTTTTACAATGGCTTACTATTAGCCATCCCTTTGTCGACACAAATGTTCATCTGTCTCTCTAGGCTCCATCTCAAACTACCCCACTCCCTCCTTTGCCCTATCCCACTCCAGTCATCAGCGTAACTACCACCGTGTCCAGTTGCCATCAATCCTGAAGAAAGGGTCACTGAGTTCTGAGGAAGGGTCACCAGTCCCGAAACATTAACTCTGTTTTCTCCTTCACAGATGCTGCCAGACCTGCTGAGCTTTTCCAGCAACTTCTGTTTTTGTTAACTCTGTTTCTCTATCCACAGACACTGCTGGACCTTCTGAATTTCTCCAGCAAGTCCTGTTTTTGTTCCAGATATCTCAAGATCTCATCACTGATTCATCCCCTTATCCCCAAAACCAACCCATGAACTTTTGTCGCGCTCAGGCATGAGGTAAGGAGATCAAAAACTGTAGCTAGGAAATATGCTTGGAGCTAAGTCAACAACAAAAAGCTGACTGCCAAAGATTTGGGTAAGTTCCATCTGCACACCCTTCAGGAAGGTGGGCCTGGCCTCCCTAACCAAGCTGATCCATGTCAAAATAGGTGATGCAAGTTACACTGTTCCATTGGCTCATAATGCCCTTTGTAGAGGATGAGACCACCAACCAGCTGATGAAGGGAGTCTACTTTCAGTTCAAGCCAGCTGGAAACAGATAGTAAATGTGGGCCTGTTGGTGACAGACATATCATGAGAATGAAACAAAACTCCTGAAGAACATTAATTACTGACAACGCAATCTTGCAGCCAATAAATTCAGGGTCCTGTTGACCACCTGGTCCATTGCTTGCTTGAATTTCGATGAAGCAGGAATAGTCACTGCTCAAAATAACATCATCGTGTTAAAGTTTGTTGCAAGAAGCCTCCAACATGAGGCTATCAGGCTAAACCAGGTTTTTAATCCCATTTTGAAATAAATATGTTTTCCAATAGGTACAAACCAGCATCTTTCTTTCTTTGATAGTAGGAGCTGCAGATGCTGGAGAATCTGAGATAACAAGGTGTAGAGCTGGATGAACACAGCAGGCCAAGCAGCATCAGAGGAGCAGGAAGGCTGATGTTTCAGGCCTAGACCCTTCTTCAGACCTGGTTACTGTCACAATTCACTTTGTGGAGAGGTTTCTGTGCATAAATTGAGTGCAATTTCCCTGCAGTATAAGAGTGACTTGACTTTGAAAATACTTTATTGGCTGGATGGGTTTTGGGATATTCTGAGGTAGCCTGTGTAGGGGTTATTTATCTCCGTCAGCTGGATGTCTGGTTTACAATGCAATATTGCGATATTAATGCCAATATTATGATATTAATTCCCATGTTGGCTGGGGCTACCATGAAGGATTCTCCTTCTCAACCTCTCCCTTTGCCTGAGGAGTAGGCACACTCAGGTTAAACCACCACTTAGAGTCTCTCTGGTGAGAGAGTGGGATGATGCTGACTTTATCTTTCTATTGATTCGAACTACGTTGTCTGATAAAGAGTCACTGGACTCAAAACATTCACTCTGCTTTCTTCCCACAGACCCTACCAGACCTGCTGAGTTTTTCCAGTAATTTCTGTTTCTGCTTCAGATTTTCAGAATCCACAGTTCTTTGTTTTATTTAATAAATAAGTCGCCTGTTGACTGAATATTTGCCGTGTGTTCCTGAGTAGATTCTGAGTGTATTTGTATCACTCATGTCTGAATCGAGAACTATATAGCACGGATTTAAAGTAACTGGTAAAATAATCCATGGTGACTTGAGGAGACACTTTCTCATGCACAGAATGGTTCAGGTCTGGAATGCACTGCCTGAGACTAAAATGGAGGCAGGTTCAACAAGAGCTTTCACCAGGGAATTAAACTGTCATCTGAAAGGGAAGAGTGTACAAGGGAAGAGTGTGCAAGTATATAGTTGGAGAGGTAGGTAGGAAAATTACACTGAATGAATTACTCACTTAGCAAACTGGAAGAGATGTGATGGGCTGAAAGGCCTCTTCCTGTAACAGTAACAGGCATATAGATGATAGTATAAGGTAGCGGTGGAGGTTAGGTAGACCTT